>SNQJ01S0049322.1:0-24980 GCA_010110895.2 Picea sitchensis | reverse complement strand
TCATATCTTCTACTAGTAGAACATTTTCTTCCTTTTCATTCTTGTTCCCAATTCGGACTATGCCTTTTCCAATGATTTTGGTTGAATCATCATTTCCGAACGAGACTAATCCATCTCTTTCCTTTCGAAATGTAAAAAACTTTTATTTATCACCTTTCAGTTGTTTTGAACATCCACTGTCAACATACCAACTACATTTCTTCTTCTTATATGTTATAGAAATTGTGCATTCTTCATTTCTATACTGATCTTGCTTTCTTATCCTTGTCATTTTCTAAGGTTCTTGTCTATGACTATTGTTATTCTATTGAGGTTCTTTAGGAAGGATCATCATTCTGCAATCATTGGCCACGTGTCCAAAATTGTTACACTCGTAACATTCCACTTCAATGGTCAAAGATTCAAACTTGTTGTAACGTCTTCTCTGTGTTTCACTAGGTGTTCTTGAATAACCCCTTTGTTTATGACTCTCAAAGTTGTTGTTTTTCATGTTGTTAGCTCTGCAATTCACAACTTTATGTCTAAAATTATTACATGTATAACATAAAACAAAAAATATAGTTTGATACCTGAGAATTGAAGATATTTTGAAAGGAGGTTCTCTTATGAATCCTTATTCTTCTTAAGGCCTATCTGTCTGTTGTTGACTCTGAAATATGAATCTTCTTGGTGGACGAGTGTCCCTGTAATCTTCCTTTTATATCTTCTTATCCCCTTTGATTGTTTCTTCATAACGTTTTTGATATGTTTCTTTCTTTTTTGTTTTAGAGCTTGATCCCTTTTCTATATGATTGTATCCAAGTCCGAACTAGTCAAAATGAGTTTTTTTACTACTGATAATGTCATCCAAAAATTTTGAGCTATTCTACATATTTTTCTTTTGAATATCCTTTCTTAGTGCAACAATATCTACTTCCAAGTTTCCAATGATTGTCCTTTTCTTATATCTTTTATTTGAGTGCTTCATTAATTATTTTATCTTCTTCTATTTGAACCTTCAATTTTGTGATCATTTGTTCTATTTCTCGAGTATCCTTTTTCTTATCTAGTTTTGCTTGTAATTTCTTGTTTTTCTTCTTTTCTCTTCTGATAACTTATATGGAACACATTAATAATTCTCCATAGTCAACTTCTGCTTCTTCAACTTCTTCTTTGACTTCTTCATATTCTTCTTCGGCTTCTTCATATTCTTCTTCAGAGTCTTCTTTGTCAGAGTCTTTTACTACCATGAATAGAACTCTTACTGTCTCACTGTCACTGACTTCATCTTCATCTGATGATGAGATTTCTTCTTTGGTGGATAAGCTTTTCTTGAAAACTTTCTTTGTAGTTTTTTTTCCTTTATATGTGTGTTTTCCTTTTGAGTAACCTTCATCATTTATCTTTTTCTTATGAGGATATTTGTTAGAAAAATGACCAATACCATCACAATTAAAACAAATTAAAGAAAGATTACCTCCATACCTATCGTTGGTTCCCATGTTCAGTCTTTTGATGAAGTTGGCCACTTCTTCATCATCTTCCAAGACGTCAATGTTGCTGCTATATTTTTCTTGTTCCTTTTTCTTTTTCTTTGATCTTTTGGATGCTTTGAAGGCTTCTTCTTTTACACCTAGATTTTCCTGTTCAATTCTCATTTCATATGCTATGAAGATTCCATGTAGTTCGTCCATGCTTATTGATTTTAGATCTGATCTTTCTTCTACTATTGATATCTTAGGGTTAAATCTCATAGGAAGAGATCTTATTACCTTTTGAACAATTACAGATTCTTCGATTTCTTCTCCCAGTCCTATGATTGCATTCACTATTTCATCGACTCGTAAGAAGTAGGTTGCAATATTCTTATCTTCCTTCATTTTTAGTTGTTCGAACTGACCTTTGTAAGTTTGAAGCTTTGTTTCTTTGACTTTTGTATCTCCTTCATAAATATTTTAAAGATTGTCCCAAATCTCTTTAGCAAATTTACAATTTGCAACTTTGGTGAATACCGTATCACTGAGACCTTTCAAAAGTTAATTTTTATCTTTTGAATTATTCTCACCAAGTTTCACTGCTTTGTCATTTGTTGGTGGAACTATTGGTGCTATGTATCCATATACAATCGATTGCCAAACTTGAAATACTTATTCCTATATATATGTGTTCATCCTTATGCTCCAAAAAACATACTTTTGTCCTTCAAACTGTGGTATTCCATTTTTATACAAGTTGGTACTCTCCATGATCTACCTTTCAGTGGTTAAAATGATTTGTGAAGGAACCTTATTTGATACCAATTGTTCGATTATTGAGAGGGGGGTGAATCAGTGATAGCGTAATTATAATCATTTTTCTTCAAATAATCCAAGTGTTATATCAATGTAGAATTATTATCCAATAATGAGAAACAAGAAATGAGCAATCACACACATACATTGTACACCGATGTTTTACGCGGAAACCCAAATCGGGAGAAAACCAAGGAATGATTTTTCTTATATGTCTTGAAGAATTATGTTCATTGGAAGCACCAACTTCCTTTGTTTTCTAGCTGCAACTGGAAGGAGGCTCCAACCCCCTAGTTTCTTAGGCTACAACCTGAGGGAAGCTCCAACTCCCTAATTCTCTGGCTACAACCAGAAGGATTCTATAACCCCCTATGTTCTATGGCTACATCTAGAAGGTGGCTACAACCACCCTGAAGTAGAAGTAGAATGATTGAATCACTGTCACACTATCACTGTGATATATACCATTGTAAAACTGTACTATTAAACTTGAACCATGAATCAACCATGAATAAAACTATACCTCAACCTCTACCAGAAACAAGTGCATCAACCATGCACCAAACTGTACCATAAACAAGTGCATCAACCATGCACCAACCTATACCAAACAATCTGTAATGAAACTGTACCATAAACCAGTGCAACCAACCATGTACCAATCATGTGTCAACTAATCATCAACTATATCTCATCAATATGTACCAACATCATCAACTATACACCTCATGTATGTGTCAACTCATCAACTACTTGTCTCAACCATGTACCCAACTTGTACCTCAACCAAAATCCATCATCAATTTCATCATCCAAATATGATTTATAACTCTGTATTAGACCTGGTGTATATGATCACATACCTGCAAACCTTACTTAACTTTAAACAACAAGAGACTAGCATTTACATCACACTTTTCTTTAGTCTCACATGACTAGTTTTGGATTAGTCAACAACCCTAACTTGAAATAATCATAACTTTGTACATGTAATGAATAAAGATTTGAAACTGATATACAATGTTATTCAGTGTGTTTTATGCAATTCCTCTATGTTTCACTACGTGGAACCTCTCATAAAAGTAGTTATAGCAAAAATGACACTCCTTGCTGAATTTTGGATCATTCTAGAGAGAAACCTTGTAGAGCATGCCTCACACGGAATATTTGTTGAATCAATATGAAACTATTATATAGAATGCTACAGATTGTACTCTAACCAACACATTTTTTCTTACTGAATTTGGATCTGTTATGAAGAAATTATGATGTTTTTACCCAAAACACTTGTTTTTGACTAGTTTCAGGACTAGCCACAAACCCTATTTTCCTTAGAGTGTAACTCCAACAATACAATGAACCAAAATATGAATTTTTACCACAGATACTTGGATATTTCTCCTCAATGGAATAACAATTTCACGTTCTGAATCATTCTAGAAAAAAATTATTGCAAAAATGGTGAGATGACCTGTAAATACCATACCTTAGAAAGCATCATCAAAAGAATTTATCCTTCCTTGAATTCTGAACTTCCTTTATTCACCTTCCCTCATAAATTTGGGTTATATATCCTTTGGTTACCTCAGACACCTATAGGTATTCAATATTCTCAAGTGTATCTAAAATGAGAGATCCTTTCTTCTTATTTATACTCTCCAAGTAGCTTCCTTAAAAACATCTTCTAGGTCACTTGCCCACTTTGCCCACTTCTAATTTCTCCATTAAATTTATTATTTAAATAATTTATTTGGTATTCACTTTGAATTATAATACACTCATTAATTCAATTTATTATTTACCTTCTAAAATCTCTTAATCTACTTTGACAACTTTGACCTTTTGGGGCTTCTAGATGACATAAGAGGGTCCTCCAACTTCGTAAGACCATAACTCTCAAACCGTGAGGAGTTATGTGGCATTCCACATACCACCAAAAATGGAATGACATGTACCCTCCATATAGATTAGTATTACCTAAAAATATATCAAAACTCATACCATTATCCATCAAACAAACTTGGGTCCATTACCCAAACCTCGGTTCTCCAACTTCTCATGGCTATAACTCTCTAATCGTGAGGAGTTATGTGATGTTCCACATAGCATCAGAAATGGCATGACAAAAACTATCCATATAGGATAGTTTCAATGAAAAATTAACTAACCTTCATATCATTATTCCACAAATAAGCATGGGTTCTCTAACCATACTTCTAGGATAACTCAATCCATAAAGTGTCTTCCCGTGAGGGATTTTACCATAAGGGGACCACTTTGGAGTTCATCCATTTCTACTTATTATCATCCATGAAAAGTCAATAAGGATTCATATTTACATCAAACAATCTTGGGTCCATTACCCAACCTTTTTGATATGGGGATTTCTTCAAGAGTTGACATCAATGACAACCAGTCTTAATCAACATATTGTTCAATTGATTTTAGTTCTGGTTAAGCTTCTATATTTAGGCAAGGAAGGAACTGCTCGACCAAGATCACATTTTTAAGGGAATTTTGGTTACAGGTATGTTTTTTTCACCATCCATGAACTCGCTCTATTTATTTAATAAATACTGGCTCGGTGATGTATTGGTTTGTGTTTTTCTTGAGGCTGACAACTATGTAAACTCATGGTGTTTCTCTAGAATGGTTTCTTGTGTGTTATTCATTGCAAATCGAAAATTGAATGGTTGAAGACGTGATTTCATGGAAGGTTCTGTGTAGTGGAATCTGTGATGGCCCTTTGTTGTTTTTATGGGTTTTTGTTGGAGGGTTTCATTCCATATGGACTTGTTGGTCATCTCCTCACATTCCTTGTAACCATACCCCGTCGTATTTGTTGTTATGGGGTTGTTGTGTAATTTTTGAACCACCTTTGGGTCACTGCATATCGTTCTCCACCTGGTTGTGGGCTCGATTTATGTTATTGGTATCTATACAGTTGGTTATGGCGGCTATTATTCCAAGAGTTTTTCTTTAGGGTTGGTTGTTATTACCTGACCTCTGCATTTATTTCAACATTATTCAATTTTTTTGGGGGAAAACCATGAGGTTTATGCCCTGCTTGTTCTCGGTGTTATTTAATGGACAATAAGGAGCCTCTTCTCCTCTATTCATAGTTTCTCCTACCTGTGTGAACTGTCACCCTATATTGAAAGCTAATGGTATGTGCCCCGTGTTTCCATGATGTTGTCTCAAAGTTTTCTCACTTGTTGTTGGTATGGTAGACTCAAGTCTCCCTGTGTTGATTCCACTGAGTGAACCCTTGATTATTCAGAGCCCGATTTTGATAAGTTGAGCAAGTTATATCCTGTCGGGTATCTTGTTGGTTGTTATGATTTAGTGGACTAGCGTCGACAGTGGTTTTGATTAATGGCTCATCTCTGTTGATAGAGTTGATTACACAGTTATAATAAAAAATGATTATTGGTATATCGTTGCTACCTCCTTGTGTTGTAATAGTTGGATTGTTAACTCAATATTATTTTATGGTTGATATAATAGTCATATAAATGCTTCTTTGTGTTATGCATTGGTCTGTATGTTTTATACAACATGGTATAAATTGAAATGATGGTCGTTGTTACTGTGGGTTTTAATTGCCCGATCAGGATTATTGCAATTTGAAGTATTGATCATTGTGGCTTGGCTTTCTACTGTGTATGATTTATTGATATTGTGGAGCATATCATTTATTTGCACCATTAGATATGGGAATGGTGTTTTAAATAGTATGGTTTCATTTCAATTTTATTGTTAAATTGGTTAAAGGAATGGAATCAGGCACATTTTTTAAAAGAGCTTGTGTCTGTGTTTGATTTGAGCAATTAATTTATGGACAATGAACAAGTTTTAACACACAGTATTTCTTAATTGGACACAATAATTATTTAATTGATGTTGGAATAGTTGTATTGAATACAAAATTGTTTTTATGGATTACTTAATTGAATTTTCAAACAATAGTCTCTCTTCCCCCCTACCACTATTTCATTTTTCGCTAATTACATTCCCCTAACTTTCCCATATTCACTATCCACTCTCTGTTCCTAAAATTTAACTACAGTTAAGGGAAACTCTATATTATGGAAATTAAAGAGATTGCACAGGGATGAATTATAGTGATATATATTCTTTTGGTTTATGACAGTTGATTGTTTGGTGTCTGTGAGCAGTAACCGTGATCTTTTCCCCTTCATTTTAACACTTTTTCGCACACTAAAACCCCTCGCATATCCCATAACCATTTTTCACCACCTTCTCATTAACAACTACTAAAAAATTTGTATGGATTGGATTTCATGAGTCTGATATGTCTCTAAGCCAAATTTTATTTCATATTTTAAAAGAGTTGTCATGTATGGTTGTTTAAGAAGCTATTTTCTAATCCATTATGCATACATGAGTGAGTTTTTTTAGAAAATGTATCCATGGCAGAGGTAACTGAGGAAGAGGTAATTGGAACATGGTCCCTAGAAGGCCAAGATTCTCCATACACTTTGATGCAGACTTGCAAGAGTTAGGACAGCTATTTCAAGATGGGTTTTTTAACTAGATTGGGAAAGGAGTGGTCCAAACTAGGCATGAAAGGCCTCCCTTCCAATACCCATAGGTTCTTGGTATTCCCAAGACTCCTCATGTCTCACTACAGCCTAAATTTCCAAAAAACGACAAATGGCAAGAGATTGTCCACCCAGAAGTCTCCCTACATTGTGGCTGCCTAACTTGTCTTTACCTGCTCCTCCACCTATCAATCAAATTATACAAGATGCCCCTGTCCACTCACCAGTTCAGTCTTCCCATGTGAGAAAAAAGTTTAAAACTGAGGCCAATCATGCCCTTGACAAAGGAAAATCCATTGTTGCCCCTTCCTCACCCTCCAATGACTCTGATTTATTCGTGTCTTCACACATGTATTTGAGGGACTATTTCTCTCATGTGATTAGCTAGATTAGGTCTAAAGGCTCCACACAGACTAAGGAAAATTCAGAGAGATCAAAAGGTGATAGTAGCAACAAGGGAAAGATTGTCTCCTAGAGTGGAAAATATTGATTTTATGTTTTTATTTATTAATTGTTGAGAATAGTTAACTTCTAAATTTTTGGACAACACACTATTTTTTGGATATATGAGTAATATATCTCTGGAAATAATTTCAATTATGAGTGAGATAAATTGCCAAATATTAATGTGATAATGGGAGTCACAAGGAGGGATGGTTTTTTTTATTACCTATTTGTGTTGTGATTGTCAAAAGATAAAGGGAGTCACAAGGGGTCCCACCTACTAGTTATTATTTATTAAAAAACCCTTATTATGATTTATTACTTTTCCCCCTTAACTAAAAAGTTGGTTGAGTTTTAGTTAACTTAACTAAGGAAGTAGTTAAACTACTTCAACCAATTCTAATTTGCTTAAAGGTAAAAGGAACGGGAGGAACGAAGGGAGAATAGAAGGAGAAGCATACTAAGATTTGCTCTTGAGTTTTTATTGAGATAATTCAGTTTTCATTCATTCCTAAATTCTTTAGAATCCTAATTATTTTTTATGATAGCAGGGTCGTATTGTAGACAACAAGATTCAGGGCTTAATTACATCACTCAAACACTTGTTTTTCAGAGGCGTTGATCTATCTTTGATAGTATGTGTATACTTATCTGTTTATGAATTAGATTTCATGAATGACAAAGGCTATTCTACAAAGTCAAGTGGGAAACTATCTGTGGCAAGCTAATCTAGCTTTTAAGGTTCAATTTTTTATTTTCTATCAGAATTCCTTTTGTATGTTTCATTGGGGACGTCTAAGTTTAACTTTGGTCCAAAAGTTCCTCAGGATTTTTTTTAAAGAGAATGATTCTTTGATGAATTGGAATGAAATAAAGGATTGCTTTATGTCTCATCTATTTAGATTATCAACTTTTGTGTCTTTACTTATGTCTTTATATTTATTTAACATCTGTTATGTTCAGAAAAACACATAAATAATGATTTTTTCATACATCTTTTATTTATAAAAAAATCATCCTAAGCACTCGTAAACTATACTTGTGAATTAGGATACCATTTTTGATGGCTATAAACATAGGGTGATATTCCTGTCTATCTTGATTTAGCCAAGTAATATGAAAATGCTTCTGTAAGATCATTTCATATATTTTCCTCAAGAGGATGTATGTGTCATATGTTTGGAGCCAAATCCTTAGTGATTTGTTTAGACCATAAAGGGATATTTTTAGTTTACACATCAAATCTTTCTTTCCCTTTACTACAAATCCTTCAAGATGTTTCGTGTGGATTTCCTCTTCCAAGTCCACATGTAGGATCATTTTCTTCACATCCATCTATTCTATTTCCAGATCAAATGTTGGAACGAGATATGTTAGTACTCTAATGGAATTTAATTTTGCAACAGAGGAGAAAATATCACCGAAGTCGACTCCTTCGACTTGGGAATATCCTTTCGCTACCAGTAGAGGTTTGAATTTCTCAACTTGACTTGTTGCATTGATCTTCTTCTTGAATACCCATTTGCTACTGATAGGATTTACTCCACTAGGAAACTTGACTAAGTCCCATGTCTCATTGCTTTTCGAGGATTCCATCTCTTCAACCATGGTGTCCTTCCATATTTTTCCCTCTGCTGAGCCGTTTTCATCCATGATTGACTTGGGATCATCATCGGTGGTAGTTAACACGAATGTGGAAAGGAATTCGGGTGGACTATACCTTTCGACCAGTTTTCTTACTCTTATTAAAAATATTTCTGTGGTTGGGGTTTTATTGATTGATCGGAATGACCACAGTTTTGTCATTAGACTGTCGACGTTTCAGATCCAAATCAGGATCCATCTTCAGGACAATGAGCCTGAGTTTAGATGAGAGAACAAATGGTTTTAAGTACTAGAGTTTGGCGAGAAATTAAGGTGTCGGTTAGGTTGTTTGGTAATTTTTTTTTCTTTTTATTTATTTATATTATTTATTTAGTGTGATTTTAGCTAATTAGGGTTTTGTTTTAATTTTCTTTGAGATTATCTTAATTTATTTAATTCAATGTTTATTAATTTTTGTTTTAGTTGGCTAGAGTCTAGGTAATTTGTAGGGTTTACTTTTAGGTATTTGAGTAGATTATTTAGTTATTTTAGGGGTTTGCTTATTATTGTTATTTAGGGTTTAAAGTTTCTTAAAAAGTTTTTTAATAATTTTGAGGCTTAAAACATATTAAAATCAATTAAGTTTAAAAATGTAGGTATTCTGTTCCTGAGCCTTTTAATATTATTTAATGAGATTGTTTTATTTTTTATTTTTTAAATGTTTTATATTCGAGAGTAAATAGGTGGGTTTAGATATTTTTTGTTTTAATGAATTAATCTTAAAAAATTTTAAGATAGTTTTTAACAATTATTGTTACTGTTTATTGTGAATCAGAGGGAGCCATTTTTTGCTTAGTTCTAACCCACTATCTCTGTTCAGGTTGCTAGGATGTTTACGAATTTCAATGGCTTCTCTAACATGCCGTTTAAAGAGGTGATTTTCTTTAGCGAGGATCTTGGTGTCTTCTAGGCGGATATGGTGTCTTGTTTTAAGGGAGTGTTCGGCTAGGGCAGAGGTGCAGATGAATTTATTCTTAATGTCAGCTCCATGTTCTTTTATCCTAGTCTAGAAGGAATGACCCGTTTCACCGATGTAACATTTTCCACATGAGCACTCTATTTTGTAGATTCCTTTACTTTTGTGAGGGTCGATTTTGTCTTTTACGGATCTCATATTTTGTTTGATTGTTTTGAGTGGTTTGAAGGAGGTCTTAATCTCTTTTTTGCTTAGGATTTTTGCAATCTTATCGGTCACTCCTTGGATGTAAGGGAGGCAGGCATCTCTATTAGGGTTCTGGTCTTTTGGGATGGTGGGCTTATCTTATGTTTTTTCTAGGGCTCTGTTTATTGCATTCTTAATGTCTTTGTGTTTATAACCTATGTTTTTAAAAGTTCTGGTAAGGTGATCTATTTATTTTTCTAGGTTAGCCTCATCGGAGATTCTTATGGCTCTAGTGGCTAAGGTTTTTAGGACACCTAGTTTCTGGTTGGGATGGTGATGGGAGTTTGCGTGGAGATAGTTCTCAGTGTGGGTATTTTTTCTATAAACTGCATGTCCTAGATCCCCATTGATTTTCCTCTTGATAAGAATGTTTAGAAAGGGGATGCTATCATTCTCTTCGAGTTCCATTGTGAACTTTATTTCTTCGGAAATGTTGTTAAGGTGTTGAAAGAAATTTTGTAATTCTTCTTTACCATGGGGCCAGAGAACATTGGTGTCATCAACAAATCTTTTCCATCTTAAAGGTTTCAGGGGAAAGGAGTCCAGGGCTTTCTTTTCAAAATTTTCCATAAAGAGGTTGGCAACAATGGGGGACAGTGGGGAGCCCATTGCTACGCCGCTGGTTTGTTCATAGAATTCTCCTTGATAACTAAAGAAAGTGGAGCGTAAGAAAATCTCGTCTAGGTTAGCTGTTTCTTACTCTTCCTGACCTCCTTACCACCGGGGTCAGTTGTTACGCCTCTTCTTTTGATTCAGTCGACTCATCTAAATAATATTATTTGTTCCCTAGCTTAGACTGCATCGTCTTAGGATTATTCTTGGTCTAAAGGATTTCTTCAGTCTTGGTCTTACTTCTGAATTATCTAAAGACCACATCTCAATTATACACTATTTTCCTTAATGCAAGATCCCAAATATTATATCCTTTCTTTCCTTCTTTG
The DNA here is from genome assembly GCA_010110895.2 of Picea sitchensis. Taxonomy (NCBI): domain Eukaryota; kingdom Viridiplantae; phylum Streptophyta; class Pinopsida; order Pinales; family Pinaceae; genus Picea; species Picea sitchensis. The sequence goes on along the minus strand of SNQJ01S0049322.1, from coordinate 13,954 downwards.
TATCTAATAAAAATACATTTGACTTCCTTCTTGTCCAACTTGCTCCTCTTTTCCATTGGAACATGAAAAAATTCATCATAGCCAAATACTTTGAGATGTGAAACCAAAGGATTCTTACCCAACCATACCTCATTTGGAGTCACATTGACTAGCATCAGAGAAGGATGCATATTCAATAGATATTTTGGAGTGTCGAGTGCCTCTACCCATAATTCTTGTGTGAACCTAGCACCACTAAGCATGCTCCTTGCCTTGTCCATCAATGTTCTGTTATTCTCTCGACAAATTCATTTTTTATGGGGTATATGGTGTGGTAGTTTGGCATGCTATGCCACACTTCTTGCAGAACTGATCAAATTCTTGTCCACAGAATTCACCACTGTTGTCAGTTCTCAACACCTAAATATTATTATCTGTCTAGTTTTCTACAAGAGATTTAAAATATTTGAATTTCTTGAAAACCTTTGATTTCTTCCTTAGGAAATATATCTGTGTCTTCCTAGAAAAATCATCTATGAAGGAGACATAATACAATGATCCACCAAGTGAATGCACTCTAACAAGGCCAAACACATCACTATGAGCCAACTCTAGTATACCATTTTCTCTTGTCACTCCAGATGGGAACCTCACCCAACTTTATTTTCCATATATACAATGTTCACAAAAGTAGACTTTTAAATTACACTCATGAAATTATTCGACCATATATTTATTGTGCATAGCTTGAATTCCTTTTTCTCCAGCGTGTCCCATCCTCTAGGGCCATAGCATGGTCGGGTCGACTTTATGATCACTTGTCAAATTGGTTTGAATCGAATCGCCCTGAGTCGAGTCGAGTTGAGTTGAATTTGAGTCGAATTCAGGAACAACGATGTTGTTTCATCTAGTTGAGTTGAGTAGTACAAGATTCCAAACTTGTCCCATGGTTTCTTGGTCGAATCTTCACCTGAGACATTCAATAGCACTGAATATACAAGACAAATTTGAATCTTACTCCTTTATATTCTCTTGAGTTTATCCCATTCTTCCGTCGACATACCTATCGGCATGGTACCTGGAGAGATTGTTGTCCATTGTTCTCAATCTACAAGGATATATTCAATTTTAATCTTCCAAAGATAAAAATTATGGCCATTGAATTTATCAATCTCTATTCTCGAACTGCTTGCCATTATTTAACACAATATTTAGCACAATATTTAAATATTTCAGAGGGAGCAAGTGTAGCAGTACTAATACATGAGTCTAGCCATGAGATGTTGAGGAAGTAGGAATTGAAGTGGTTGCATTGTATGTAGAGGAACTCTCATAGAGGGAGGCAGTACTACATCTAGAGGGAACATAAATTGTCTTACCTCCAAAGAAGGAGGAAGAGTTACCTTCAATGTTAGAGGGAACAGAGATAGAGGAGGAGGTAGCGTTCAAGAGATATAGAGGATCTCACATGGACATTGATAATGAGAGACATGAAGTGATGGTGCCTTCTCCCCCTCACCCTATAGAATTTCATAGGGAGACAGTTGAGCCTATTGATCCAATTGATCTTGTTGATCTTGTATCTCCAGTTGATGTTCCTACAGATATTGTAGTAGGTCGGAAGAGACCTCCATGGGATCGTTAGACATTGTAGGAGGAAGAAGGACATGAAAATCCATGATGTACTTTATAAGAGAAAAAAATACCTCAGATATATTCATTTTATTCCACAACTATGAGCCACATCATTGATTATGAGCCTTCCTATTATGAAGAGGCATCTAGTGAGATAGTATGGAGAGATATCATGACAGAGGAGTATTACTCCATCATGAAGAATGATGTGTGAGATATTGTTTTGAGAGTTGAAGTGAAGTGTGTAATGACTTCCAAGTGGATATATAATATCAAACACATAATTGGGGAGAGAATCGAGAAGCACAATGAAAGATTTGTTGCTAGAGGATTCTATCAAGTGGAGGGAATATATTATGAGGAGACATTTTCTGTTGTTGCTCGATACACTTCTATCCAGATGATTATTTCCCTTGCAACATCTATGGGTTGGAGACTACATCAGATGGATGTGAAGACAAACTTTCTCAATGGAGATATTGAGGAAGAAGTATACATCGAGAAACCAGGAAGTTTCATGATACATGAGAAAGATTATCTTGTGTGTAAGTTGAAGAAGGCCATGTATGGAATCAAGAAGGCACCTCGAGCTTGGTATGAGAGGACTGATTGACACTTGATGAGTTTTGTATTCAACAAATTTTTTTATGATCCCAAACTATAGTACAAGACTGTTAATGGTGAGTCCCTGATTTTGGTCCTCTACATTTATGATTTATTCCTCACCGATATAAAGAGCCATATTGTTGAATGCAAGTATGCATTGGCCTCTAAGTTTGAAATGAAGGACCTTGGTATGATGAACTACTTCTTGGGAATAGAGGTGTGTTAGAGAACTGAGGATATCTTCATGAGTCAGGGGGAGTACATAGTTGATATATTGAAGAAGTTTGAGATGTTGAACTGTAAGCCCATGGCTACACAAATAGTGATGAATCTGAAGAAACTAAGTTGTTAGACACAATGCTACGATATTTTCATTGATGTCAATAAGGTGCGAAGAATCCATTATAAAACCAAAGATCAGAAGGAAGAATTTTAATCGAATATTAGAAGAGATGACACATTCGAAATAACATAGGAGACATAGTTATGCAAAGTGAATAAATCCTTTTGTAAAGGATCAAGTTACATGAGACATTGATTATTATTTCTAGATATTACAGGATCCTTAAATCGAGGTGAAGTTAGAGGTTGGGAAGGATTAAATCTCAATCATTATATCTGAAGAAGGAGCTCCAAATGGTTTCCAAACCATTATATCAAGATTCGATCTGGAATGGAAATATTGAAACTGTCAAATCACACTAAAGAAGGTGGTCAACTACGACGCTGACCACTTTGGTGAAAACGAGTCTAAAACAGGTAATTTTACCCGAAGGTCAAAGCTCTGAAGTCACTAACTTTCGTCAATCATTGATCTGGAGTGAAAAATTGAAACCGTTAGATCACACTAAAGGAAAGAAGGTGGTCAACTCTGACTCTGACCACTTCGGTGAAAAGGAGTCTAAAACAAGTAAGTTTACTCGAAGGATAAAACCCCAAATTCACGAATTCCCGTCGACCACCGGATCATAGGAAGAATAGGAAATCCTATCAAGCTTTGATATGGAGTGAAAATATTCAAAGCGCATTAAGGAAGAAGGTGGTCAAATTTTTCCTTGACCTACTTTAGTGATAAACAACTCAGATAAACCAAGAAATCTTGAACCCCAAAATTCCAGAATTAACAAAGGCCATAGGATCAGGATAGTTTAAAATCTATGATGGTAGATCTATTCGACACTTCATAAATAATCGAAGGATGGTATAAAAGTGCCAAAAATATTCAAGCCATGAAGTCAGACATGTGGAAGAAGACAAATATGACACGTGTCCCAATAGGCTAATGACAAGTGTCAAGGTATAGGTGGCACATTAGGTATATGAAAGTCACGAATCAAGGTGACACATGGCAACCACTCAGCTAGTGCCACATCAAAAGTGATGTCAAAAAGATACATCACTGTGGGAGTACATCCTTCGGGGATATCCAACTTCTCCTACCAACAAAACTACCCAAAGCATCGAAGGCCAAAGTCAAGAATAGTTGAATACCCGAAGAGCAAGAGCTCCTTTATGCCTAAGTCTACGATCCTAGATCCTAGATATATGAAGGTTATCAAGTAGGGAGTGTTGATACACCCTTCGACGAATTTTTTTTCAAAAGAGTTGGAATACTGCAAAGGCCTGAGTCCCGAATTGTTGAATTCTCGAAGTGAACGAGAACCATTCATCTCAAATGTGAAAATAAAATGTGATTGTCAATCTTGATAAGTGATTAAGCACACATTTGTATTAGCTCTTAGTCACCACCTATGGTCATATGGAATAGAGGTCTTGAAAGTACATCTGTGAAAATTTTAACATACAAAGGAAGAATTTTTCCTCTATGTTGTCACAGGGGTAGACCCAGGGTTCAACGCTTCAAAAATGCACCAACAAAATCCTAACTACCAGCCCTTTTGGCAACACCTGCAAAGCAGATGAAGTCTCACCTAAGGTAGAGGAAAGGGTGGTTGCAGAACTCAAGCATCTATAACCTAGTTGGGACACAGATCTGTGATTACAACACTTAACAGAGAACTTAGTAGTTAAAATTCATCAATATTTAACCCTTAGTCACATCGCAGGAGAAAACCCTAATTACAACACAACCCAATATTCAATAGGGTCTAATACATCCAAGCACTTAGCATATAGAAATAGATCAGATCTAGCATTCATTCACATTATTAAGTACTAAGCTATTATATCATATGCATCTAACATATATCACTGCACTAAGAAAAAATCACATCAATAACATAACAACTATAATGCACAAAGCAACCAAAACACATGATATATGTGGTTCACCCTAGTGTGGGGCTACATACACCAATTCTTCTCTTATATATTGTCTTCTTTCAATCTTCTACAAGCATAGAGTCACAAGAACCCACTCTGCATAGGAGAGGATATCTACACGCACCTTGCCAGACCCTCCTTCCCTGAGCTAGGTTACAACACAAAGCCTCTTTACAGTCACTTACACTTATCTCTGCAAGTTCTCATGCACACAATATGCACAAAGCTAACTCAACCACATAGATCCAACTAATCACTTGCACTCAACACATTATAACACTTAGCACCACGTCTCTATTAGACCTAGTGTGTGTTTTTTCTTACATCATCTAGCTTTCTATTTATACATTACAAAAGGGGCCAAGGCATGGGAAAACCCATGGGACAATGTCCCATACCCATTACCTAAACCCTAAACAAAAAAATTCCCTAAGAAGGGGCCGATATCTCGTGGTCTCCACTTCGCCTTGCACTCTTCCTTCGACCAGCCTGTCGAAGTCCCAAAACTGGTCAAACATGACCAAGGTTATCCAAAACTTGGTCAAGGGACAACACGCCCCCAACACTCACCTGTGACTTGTCCTGAGTCACTCTGATCTGGGTAAATCTGCCTCAAGCTTGCTTCAAGCTTGCCTCAAGATGCCTCGACCTATTACTTCGCCAGAGCCTCCTTCTCGACGAACTCTTGAATAACCTTCTCCATCACAGGTCCTTCCAAGAATTGTTCCACTGTGGTGACCACTTGTTCCAGTTCTTCACCTCGTCCTTCAATCTCCTCAAAAAGTATGCAAGCTGCATCTTGCACTGGCTAGAGTCATTGAGTCACTTCCATGACCTTACTCTATATGGCATGGCCTTGTTGCTAAATTGTGTGTTGTTCCTGGGATCGTTTCATCATCTCAAATGCTTATGGTGGCTTCAACTGTGCTTGCATCATTGCTACCTGCTGCTTGGCCTCCTGAATTTGTGACTCTAGTGTCCTTAGTTCAGGGTCCTCTGCAAGGCACTCATAAGTATGCGCACTTCTACTATTGAGTTATTTACATTCTAAGGTCAATGCCTTGATTCTTTGCACTACGCTTCAAGTAGTTTCTTCTCTCTGGTCTCGCACTTCATGCGGAGTGCTTGGCACTGCTTGTAACTTCAGTTTTGCTACCCTCTGTTGGAGTTGTTGAATGGATTCAACAAGATTCCCTACTTGGATTTCCACTGGGTCTTATTCCATCTGTTCTAAACCCATCACAGAGAGAAGTGCTCTAATGACTTCTTCTTTAACTCCAATCTTCTTAGCGAGCAACTTTTCCTTCTCCTTCTAGATCTGCACTCTATCCTCTTCAAACTTGGTTTGTACTACGTTGTCTTTTTCCTGTTGCACAATCCGACGTTGTTATATGACTTCATATTTTGATTTCTTTAAGGCCTTTGTGGCCTGCTATTTTTCTTCCTGAATACGATGAAGGTGAGCTTCTATCGCATCTACTATTCAGTGTAGCTGGGTAGGTTCATCTTCCAACTCTGTTCCTTCTGATGATGGGGACACAGTAGATACTGTACAGCTAGAGTAGAGGGCTTGTTGTACCCCTTTCATCTCTGCTCCAATTCTTTCATACATGGTCTCTTATTTGGCTTCATTGCTCTGTAAGATATCTTCCGAGGTATCTGAGATAGTGACGATGATGATATCTATGTCGTCCATCATGAGCACAATATGCATCTATGGTTTACTATCTTTGGACTTCTTTCGCGATGTAGGTTTTGTCAGGGAAACCTTTCTTTTCTTGGAGGTCTCAGCTTATTCAATAGGGTCCCTAGGCGGTGTTACTTCTCCTTGTTTTTGCTTGTATTCTTCTCCTTTGTCCTCTTCTTTATCTACTTCATCATCACCTTCCCCTCCAAGTGAGTCTGAAGCAGTCTCTTCTTATGCGATGTTAAGCTCCTGTACCTCTTCCATTTTCTTCCTTCTACTACTGTTGGGTGCATCATCCTCTTCGCGAGTAACCATAGGACTTTCAATGAGGTTGGGGTCAGACAGTTCTGCCTAGTCGACTGGTATAAGGAACTCTATAGACCATTCCTTAGTGATTTCTTCCATGTCCTCCTTTTTGAGTTTATAGTAACTCTACAAATCTTCTTTGTGTTCATCTTCACGTGCAGTGATATAAATAAAATTTCTATCTGCACAAAACTTCACAAATGGTCTAAACCTGTGTAGGGTGTTCAACGTCATCCAAGGGAAAGACTCAATAGCCCTCTTCAACTACAGATAGTAGGTGTGGAACACCGTGTTTGACTGCCATTGTTTCACCATGTCACTCGAATACCATAGCATGGTGAAATTTGTAGCTAAGGGTTTTGATGGCTCAATCTTAGGGAAGGTCACACCTTTCTGCATTTCCCAAGAAATGAAAGTGATGAGGATCAATAACCAATTGAAGTGGAACTCATAGCCCTGATCCTCAACTTCGTAGCAATCTTTCTCTAATTGGTTGACGAGGTAGCTCACCTAGTTCATTTGTATCCCTTCCACGCATTTTCCCGCAAGGTCAACAACAAACCCTATGACATGTGTGTTGTTTGTTCTTCCTTGCTATATTACCAACAATCAACTAGCAGGATAGGCACACTGCACCATTCTGAATGGAAGCTACCTTGTAGCCTCACTTCCCCTTTTCCACATTTCCATATGTATCTTTAATTTTCTGTGCCAGGGCACGATCTACAGCCTTCCCTGGATAAAATTCTTGTGGGTCTTGTCCTTGCATGCTTAATCCGGTGATCCGATGGATCAACGTCGGATCTATGGTGATGCGTCTTTCCAGCCACAAATAACCACCATGGAAGCAAGACAACAGGAGTTTAATGCACGCGTTATCCTCCTGATGCCTTCCAAAGTGTGGTATCTTCATCACGTTCAGGATAATGGACCTTGTGATTTCCATAGTCCATGGCTGGGGGATGATCTTTGACTTATTCCCCTTGGTCCTAGTCAAATACTTGTGTGGGGTGAGCATTGCATAGTTCTTGCGATCTCCCAAGTTGAAGTCACTGATCTTCAACGTCATGATTTGTCCTAACTCTGGTCCTACTGTGCATATCCCCTTTGGTAGGTATGCAGTAATCAAGGTGTGGTCAAAGTCCCTCAGGACATTGTCATGACTCAACGCACTAGCCATAGGTGGGATATAATAGGGCAGGATATATGAGATGAGCTTCGCATTTGCCAAGTTATCATGATGCTTGGTTCGTTTCTCTATCGCAACTCAGGATGGTCCAGATCCACGAGCAGTTGACGGGGATTCTTGCACTCCTCTTATCGACGAGGCTTGGACTCCTGTGGACATGACCTTCTCATCCATGAGGTCTATGAGGATCTCTTCGACGGATTTCTATACTTCGTTGAAGTCACCCGACATGCACGTTTGAGATCAGGTATCGCAGGTCGGTGAACAAACAATCATGGTAACATAACGAGTGGCGAGCTTTCAATAGGCACTCTGCGAAAGTAACTAGTTCTCTATGGGCTTGGATAATCAAAATTATAAAAAGTGTTCTCGGTGAAATGCTTGATGGGATATATAGACAACGTCGTAACAGACTCCTCCAATGGGCAGGAACGCCTCAATCAATGTAATTCCATCCGTTATGGTGCAGTCCCAATGGTCTAATGGTTATATTTTTGGTCGTAACTATAGTGCAAGCCATTCTGGAGCATCGGGATAATGGTCGAGATGCCTCCAATGGTTATATTTCTTTGTCGTGGCGAAGTGCCAATCTTCATTGTTCTATAATCCCAACAAAGTTCCAGTTCTTTAAACCTTCCTTCTGTGAAGTCCTCCCTGGAACTTCCTGTAATTTTTCTAACTTTGCTTTCTTCTTGCTGAGCTTTCTAGATTTCTTTCCTGTAATCTGAGTCACTGGTTTCCTCTTTCCATTATTGTTCTTATCTCCTCTTGGCATAGTAAATTCACACTGTGGAGGGTCTTTCAAGGGTTCTGAGAGTAATACTTCTTCTCTTTTCGGGTATGTTCTCTACTCTCTTGTAAAGACAGGTGTTTCAATTCTTCCTATGTTCTTTCAACTTTGACATCCAGATATCTGGTCCTCAGTAGCTTCGAGTGGTCCTCTTTTTCTTCCAGTAAGTTCATTATTCTCCTAGCCATGAAATCTCTTAGTTTTTGTTTTTTCTATGCTAGATCCTCTTCTTCTTGTTTCCTTCGTATCTGATCTTTCTCTATCTAGATTTTTCCTAGCAAAATAGAAAATGGGGCACTATTCTCAACAAATTTAACGATCTCAAATTCTTCTTCTGTCGAAGTTCCATGAGCACTCATAAATTTCTGGGTAAGTCTTCCACATAGGCTTATCAAATTTCCTCTAAATAATCCTATTCCTCCTATTGAAGGAACCATAGTAGGCTTTCCCAAAATTTCCCAAGTTCTTTTGTCATGATATTCACCTATGTTTCTTCATCCAGAACACAGTCTATGTCAAAGTCTCCTATTCTAGTTTCAATGCATTCCTTCTCATTTAAGATATCTGATAAGTTGATATCTCTGTGATCGTTCAGGGTTTCTTCATCTGTAATAATACAATCTCTGATTATTTCCAGGGTTTTATCATATCCTTAGTTTCTTGGCTTGTCTCATGTTTTTCTTGTCTCATATTCATCTTTTCAACTTTAGCAATCATTCTAGGGCAATCCAAACTTCATGGTCCATAGCTTTACAACAAATACAACTAAGACCTCTACCATGGAATTTCTTAGAAATATGTCCTAGTATTCTACAACTATAACAAAGAGTTAATCCTCTCTTTCTTTTAAATGACCCCCAACCTTTCTTGTACTTCGCACTGGGATCAGAGTAACTAACCTGCAAAAAACTATTGCTAGGACCCTGCATCCATTTGTTAATCCAAACATTCTTTCTATGCATAGGAATAACACATCTTTCACTATGCTTATCATATCTACTCATATCCAATATTCTTTCTTCTAGTTGTGCCCTAGTTTTCAGATTCGGAAAAAATCTATTGGACATACCTAGATCCATTCTTTCAAAAAAAAAAAATTCACTTATCTTACCTTTCTCAGAGCACAAAGATTTAAGATCTTACCTCTTTTCTTCATATTTGATTCCTTTATTAGCACAAATATTCACAATCAAGTAGAATACTGCGCACTAAAGCAAAAGATCTATGCACAAATCTTTTTTTTCTTTAGTTCCCAGCAATCCCAGTTTCAGGTCTTGACAATGGAACCATTTTCAAATTAAAAGAAATCGATCCATACTTGTGATCGATTTATGAAAATATATCTTACTAAATTGAAAATATTTCACATTAATGTGTGAATAATAATAGAGGAAGATATTAATTCTAGATTAAAAGAAAAAAAAATATTACTCTTAATTTAATGAATAGGTGCAATGATCCAAACGAAAGGGACACAATGATTCAATGCTCACACTATTTGGAAGACTATATAAGAAATAAAGAATGATGAAGAAGAGTTGTCTCTGCATTCTGGATCAAAATATAAATAACATAATCATAGCCCGAGAATAATAACTTATGATACTTATGTAGTGAGGGTGGAAGGGAGGAGAAAGCAAGTATTCATATCCTTTACTAATTAAAGTGTTAATATAATGGAGTTGCTGCTTACTAGGGTTGGTTCCCTAAAGATAAGGGATTTGGTGCTTCCTAGGTTTGGCGCCCTAAAGACAAGGGATTTGGTGCTTCCTAGGGTTCGTTCCCTCAAACAAGGGAGTTGGTGTCTCCTAGGGTTGGTTCCCTGAAGAAGGGGATTTGTGTCTTCTAGAGTTGGTTCTTTAAAAAGGATTGATGTTCTTCACTATATCAGATTATTCTTTATAAAACCTTGTAATTCTTGTTAATTATATTTATATAATTGATTTTAAATAAAGTTCCATTATTGATCTATTGTGGTGATTAATAAAATAAAAAAATAATTGCTAGTTGTTTAAAAAAGGGTAATATTGATTCACCCCCCTCTAAGTATTTCCAACAATTGGTATGAGAGCAAGTGCCTTCAACAAATTATAATAACTGGAAGGTAGATCCTGAAAGAAATGGATCAACAAGAGAGAATGTCTTCCAACAAAGCACCATTATTTAATGGAGGTGGTTATGCTCTCTGTAACATAAGAATGGAAAGATACCTATTGGCTCTTGGTTTTGATGTCTATCAATATTTTGTATATGGTTACACTGCACCATCTAATCCACCCACAAATACTACAGGAAAGACGATCTTCAATGACAACTCAAGAGAATTTAATGTCCTTCTAGAAGGATTTTCAAATTCTATATGTGTGAAGTGTAACATCCTCCTCGTTACGACAACAACGTTGATAACAGGTGCAATTTTTTTTTTGTTTTAAAAGTGTGTGCGCGCGTGTAGGAGGGGAATCAGACACACTTGACTCTACGTCGCCACCCGACGACTAACAAGACGCAACCAGGATGATCACAACAAGAAGACGCAAGGCGCACAACAAGTAACTGCAAGAAAATACTACCCAAGACAAAGGCGCCCCACAATATCTTCAACAATAGACGAACACAGTAGGTAGAATCCATGGTAGTAGGTTTTACTATTTCTGCACAGGAAAGCAGGGCGTTTAATCTTAGTCCTTTGCTCCGGAGAGAGAGGAGGTCAGATAGGCTCATGGCCGACTGCTCAGGCAAAAACTAGTAATTCCCTCAGGTGTGTCGCAAGAGTGGAAACCCTGCCTTTAAAGGGCCCGAGACTCTTGATACGGCACTAGATTCTTGACACAGAAAAACACACAGACATATATACTAAGGCTACTGAAGGGGTCCACATCCCTCCCAACACAAGCAGACCACGCAATGTAATACCACCAAGCACTACAAATCAAGGACAATCATGACCTCTACGGGAGACGCAAGTCAGGAGGACTTTAATAACAACCAACTACTATTGAGACTCGAAGACATCAATCATAGATCAATTGCTCCAGTTAAATTTCATGCATTAACGAGTACTTTAAACGTAAGGTAATCCCATTTAATCTCAATCTCCCAATATTAAATCCTGAAATCTTAATATGCTTGGTTCAATACATTACAAACGCAAGCTACTACTAGCAGTAAGGATGATAATAGCGCAACATGAAATCATACACATAGCACCTTTTTATGTTACAATGACTGGCATTAATAAAAATCACAATGCACCTATGCGCTAAACTTAATACATAAACTGCGACATCATCACCACAATGATGAACATATTAATATTACCTTACCCTGAATATTAGTGTGGAAGTGAAACATTGCGCTATAACACCTTGCATTTCATTACATTACTTTTCATCGTGTTCCAGCATATTATATTCATGTCAATGACGCTGCAATAAACATCAGTTTCCTACCTCTAGTATGCTGCCAACAAAAGCATCTTAATAACATTTCATTTGACATTACTACTATATGACAAAATTTAACCGTTGATACACTTGGGCATTAACATTCCACCACAATTAATCGCATTGAAAACTAGCATTGCCTAAAAGCTAACACCATCAATACAATTGCCTTATATTGCAGTATGATTTCCCTAAGGCATATTCAACATTGCATTTTCAAATGAGGAGCTCGGATTTCATAAGTTATCAAGCTTAACATAGCCTTCTTCCTATGGAAAGAACCTTACACTTCACATGTTATCAATCTCCATGAATTTGTCAGAAATTACCCTGATCCTAACCGTAACATCACATCCTATATCATTATAAATTTTAGTACCCATTCATTACTGATTACCGTATCAAATTGAATTAATCATAACAATTGCATTAATCATAACAGTAATATGTTAGTATCATTTTCACCCAATGACCACACCCTTATCCTAAGGTCAATATATGAAAATGACAGCATATTATAAATAACATCATATATAAAAATAACCATATAACATCATATTCAAATATGACAACGTCCTTATCCTAAGGTCAATATATAAAAATGACAGCATGTTATAAATAACATCATATATAAAAACAACCATATAACATCATATTCAATTAGGACAATGTATAATAATAACTATAATTAAAATGATCCATAATCAATCAATATTTAAAAGGATGGCAATACTTAAAATCACAACATTTAAATGACCATATATAAAAACAATTAACACCACCATACAACTGCAATACTTAAAAAAAATGGCAATACTTAAAAATTAACCATATTTACAAATAACAATATTTAAAAAATGGCAAAACTTAAAAATCGCAACATTTGAAAATGACCATATATATAAAAAAAATAACACCACCATACAATGGCTGCAACATTGGATTCACCTGTTAACAACCAAATTAGGGTTTGTCCACACCATCAAGTTAAATTGGGTTTAAGACAGGCTGCGTGCTGTCAAGGAAAGAAGGTTGTCTCGGGCCACTAGCACGAGCGCATGCCAATCCGTTAACCTTTCATCGGTCGCTGCAAAATGGCAATTCCAGGAAAGGGTCCGCGGACCAATGAAGGATTCGGGGTCCAACGCGATCATAGAATTAAAGTATAAATTTATAAGGAAATTTAAATAGTTATGGAATTACAATCAAACCCTAACCGATTGTAATAGAAGGAAATTCAACCTGTATTAAAACAACACTCATCTAACTTAAACCAAAACTTCAGTTATACTAGACGGTAACCACCAAATAATACCCACAAACCAAATTAAATCAATTCTTTTGCCCATTCATAAAATAGGTTAATGGATTTAATAGATTCCCAATTAATTTATTGGCTACTTGAGGATCTGTGAGGAATTAGGTATCTGGAAGTTTATACAGATTATTCCAGAATTTACCTGCCCATTCGAACCAGCGACCTAACATCAGAGCACGCAGGTCAAGGGGGGGAAAGGACGTGTACAACATCATTGCTATGAGAGGACGGCGTCCAGTTCATAGTGACCAGTAAATTCGTGTCAGGAAGGCGAGGAGGGAAACGCGTGGGCAACGACAGCTTTAGGCGAGTTTTTCGAAGAAAGGGAAAAGGGAACACACAGGTAAAGGTGATGGCAGTCGGCTTGCAAAACCAGCAGACAGTAAATGAAGTGCCATTAGTGAGTAACGACTGATAGGCTGTACCAAAAATAAAAGGGGTCAGCAGAGGATTCGACCGCATGACCTCCTGCAACTAAAATAGACCTTCACGCAAAGTGACACCATCGTCGTTCTCCACACAACATGCATGAAGTCGAAGGAATGGGGGGTGTTTGCACTCTTTTCGTCGATGTCTGAGCAAAAAGTGAGTGCTTACATGCCTAGTTGGGCTCTTCTAGTCATGACAGCTGTAATGTAAAAGGTTAGAAAGAAAACAACTAAACTATTAACAAGAATTAAACAAAAACTAAATAAAAACATGAGCATGGAAATAAAAA
>SNQJ01S0049321.1:61708-86254 GCA_010110895.2 Picea sitchensis | reverse complement strand
GCCCAAAATGCCCTCTTTAGTGATTTTAATTAACTTATAGCTCAAAATAGTCAAAATCATGGAAATCGTCGGAATGGAACGAAACCAAAGCCAACCTGTGTGGAATGGATCATAATGATGGAATATGATGATAAATGCCAACGAGACCCCACAATGCCTCTCAAATACCCTTGTACTTGCTATAACATACATCTGGCTACTCTGGTCATCATAAGTCTCTGCCCTGTGATGATGTCCTAAAGTGGGGACATTACAAAGTCACATTGAGTACTTATGTTTTCCCATCTAAATTTGGAATGAAAGTTGTAGATTTCTTCAATTTTGTGTCCATATTCTCCCAAAGTGAAGTCCAAAAGGAATTGAGAAATATGGTATCCCTACGTGAGATGATTCTCCTTGGTATCCAAAAGTGCACACATACCCATTCAAAGAACATGTTTGTTGCTTCTTGTCCTTTGATGGTCCTTTACAAGGCATAAGAATTCACATCTTGATGAACCTATCAACTACCACAAACCTTGATTTCTATTAGTTGATGAACCTATCAACTACCACAAACCTTGATTTCTATTAGTTGATGAACCTATCAACTACCACAACAACAAGGATGGTACAAACCTTGATTTCTAATACTGGGATTGCTAGTACAAGAAAGTATGGATCCTATAATATACCGAGCTACATCTTATTTCATTATAGGCCAATACACATACCTTTGTAATTTGGTAAATATCTTCCAAAAACCAAAATGTCCTACAACCTTGGAAGTACCTGCCTCTTTGATAAGCTATAATATTTCACCTTTAGGGGCATTGAGTTTGTTTAGATTGTGTAGAAACCCATTCCATATATGATAATGATCCTTACGTCACATTCTTCTACACAAATTTGACCCTGTAGCTGTTGAAAAACCTATTTATAGTCATCATATTTTGTGCGTGACTCTTTGTATGCATCATGGGTAAAAGGATATGTTGACTCCTAAATTATCCAATTAAGCCATCGGCCTACAAATGGTTCTAGAGAACAATTATTATTATTATTATTTATCTATTTATCTATGATATTAAATAAATATCTAACTATTGGTGGGCCCCCCTAGGAAGGAAGCAAGGTCATTTACTTTCAAATATCCCCTTTGTAATGTCCCCAACCACCAATCTCTACCAGACAACATCACTACTGAAAGCGTCTCTCTTCACTCTGACAACATTTATATTTATATACATAACTATCTAAGTACAAATTAGACAACTATAGCATTCTGTTCATACCATTATTCATGCAGAAATAACATTAAAACATACACACATTACACACAGACAATTCTAACAACATTATGACTTGATTTCAAGATACACATCATACAAAGAACATATATTTGGTACTTATATTTTAACAAATGACCACAAAATGCCTGTAGACCTCCCATGAACCTACCAAACTTAGACAACGCTGCTCATCACACTCAACAGTGGGTCACCCCCGACCTGGGACTAAAATCCACCGGGAAAGGGATTCCTAGGATAGGAAAAGACAACATGAAAGTCTCACAGATCAACATGATGGATTCTTATCCTAGGAGCCAAATCACACTATAACCTACAACCTCTCATTCCCCACACGCATGTCCCACCCTAGGAAGTGTGCCCCTTCTCCACTCAACAGTCCTTCGGTTACCCCACTTCCCTTCCAGGGATTCAACAACAGGCTGAACATGAATCCTTAGAGCACTATAGTTGTTGTTGGGATCCCTCTGGGAAAATCACTTCCCCAACAACCTCCCTCACCTGGAGAGAGTTTCTTACAGGCTTGACAACCTGCTTCTTTAGTTCACAAGCCTAAAAAAACACCTCTTCAAACCACAGGCCTGACAACCTACTTCTTCAGTCCAACTCCTAAGTCGACTCTAGTAAGGTGATGGAAACAACAAAGATCGGTATAGAGAAAATGATGGCATCAAGCCACACTCAGTCAAGGAATTGCGTTGGAATCAATAACAGATCGTTAAGGCACAATACAGGCTCAGGCTAGGCACAGATGCACTAGGCTTCACAGGAAAAGTATGAGATAGATAAAATGTCTTTCGGTTCCAAAGGTATGTGAATGATGCTTAAGTCGACCATGGAGAATGGTTCATTGGATGAATCAATGGGTGAGGCAGACTTTCCAAAATCATGAGGGTCGCGAGAATGGTGAGGGAATATGAGACTGGCGAGGGGAGCGAGAATGGAGAGCCGATCCCCAACGAGCTGTATTTCCCAACTAAAAAATGCACGCGCCCAGGTTTACACATGTCTTCCTGAAGCTGCATGAGCTCCACTTAACATTTGTTCTCCTTTCCCCAGGAACTTAGGAGAACACATATTATGTCAACCTTAGCCTTTTGGAAATAATAATACAATATTATTCCTTTAGAGGTAAGCCCTCTGGCTTAGCCCCTATTCCTAGACACTTATCCCCTTCCCTTACCCTACCTAATGGAGATTAGTCCCCCATAACTCTTTCTTCATGGTCGGTCTACATGTAGTGGTGTAATTTTATTAATGATATGAGTGTTTACATATACACAAATAGGCTCACTAGCCTTAATCATCTAGGCTCTCCATCCTAATAAACATATATGTCTTCTATCTTATAAACACTTGGCTCACCATCCTATAAACATAATCACAATTCAGCAGGGGCTCCGCCTTGGGGTGTTACAATCCCCTCCCCTTATTTTTGCATTGTCCTCATTGCAACTTATTTACACAACAACAAAAAGATTTCCAAAATCTTCAAAAAGTTGTGGGTACTCTACCCACATAACATCTTCATTCTCACATGTTGCGTCCTAAGGACCGTACTAGGTCCACTGGACTTTTACAAGCCCTATGGATCGATTCTAGAAATACTTTCTTTTATGGTCCAGTATATGCACTAGATGCACCTGAAAAGAGATTTCTTGCTCCACCTGAATCACATTCCAATCAATAACATGATTAGAATTAGGTATATATTTCTTAAGAAGTGAGACATGAAATACATTATGTATAGACATAGATGCATGAAATGCAATAATATATGCTACTGGACCAATCCTCTCTAGGATTTCAAATGACCCACAATATCTGGCTGCCAACTTGGAACAATTTCCCAACTTTAGGGAGATTCTGTTGGCCTTCACTTTCAAGAAAACATGATCCCCTACTTTAAATTCCTTGTGAGTTTTGTTCTTATCAGCATAACTTTTCTTCTTGTCTTGGGTAGCCTTCAAATTCTATTTAATATTTAACATTTCCTCTTCCATTTCCTTGAGCAACTCTTGCCCAACCACTACTCTATCAACTGGGTTGTCCCAGCTTACCGAGGTGTTTCATTTTCTACCATAAAGTGCTTCAAACAGTCTCATCTTTAGTGATGCTTGATACCCATTGTTGTATGAAAATTCTACCAAGTGTAGATATTCTTCCCATTTAGATGGTTTGTCCATCACATACATCCTTATCATATCCTCTATCACTTGGTTCAACCTTTTTGTCTTCCCATCAAACTCAAGATGATAAGTTGTGTTGTAGTTCAGATTTGTTCTAAACCCTTTGAATAACCCTTTCCAAAACTTTGAGCTAAACTTTGGGTCTCTGTCAGACACAATTGTCTTGGGTATGCCTTGAAAACATGCTACTTCCCTCATATAAATATCAACAACATGGGTTGCCTTGTGAGTAGTCTTCAATGGGATAAAATGGGCATCTTTAGTAAGCTTATCCACCACCACCATGATTGCATCATGCTGCTTACTTGTTCTGGGAAATCTTGTGATTAAATCCATTGTTACTACTTCCCATTTCCACTCAGGAATGGGTAATGATTGTAGCAAACCAGTTGGGTGTCTATGCTCAAACTTTACCTTTTGACATTCCAAACATTTGGCAATAAAATCAAAAACTTATTTCTTCATGCATGGCCAATAATATTGGCTTTTGACTACTGAAATTGTTTTTTGATATCCTGGGTGTCCCGCATAAGTTACATTGTGCATTTGTTTTAAAATATCACTCCTCAATTCATAAGAGTTGGGTACATAAACTCTATTTCTGTACAAGAGGATTCCATCAATTCCTAATTCATAATATTCAACTTTCTGCAACATCTTATTTTGCTACAATTTTGTTACCAATTCCATGTATTGCAAATCTGATTTTCCAGCTTCTAAAATTCTACCTTTAACATTAGTTTGATACATGGTAATGGTTGTATCATGTAGTTCATGCACTCTCCTATTGAGTACATCAACCACTTTTTTCTCCTTCCCCTTGATATGCTTTATATCAAAGTCATATTCACTGAGGAATTCCAACCATATACTCCACCTAGCATTTAGAGTTGGCTGATCAAACAAATACTTCAGACCATTGTGGTCTATCCTCAGCTCAAACCTATTTTCCATGAGGTAGTTCCTCCACTTATTCAAAGCGTGCACTATGGATGCCAACTCCAAATCATGAGTGGCATAGAGGCTTTCATGGTCCTTCAACTTCCTTGATTCGTAACATACAACAAACCCATTTTGACTAAGGACTCCACCAAGTCCTTCTTTACATTCATTTGTGCATACAATGAAGTCTTCATTTGGATGTGCAATCCTTAGAATTGGAGCACTGGTTAACAACTGCTTCAATTGTTGGAATCTTCTTTCACATTCTTCTGTCCATTGAAATTTCTTCCCTTTCCTTTGCAAGGAAGTGATGGGATGAACTATTCTCGAAAACCTTGCAATGAAACTTCTATAGTAGCCAACTAGACCCATGAAGGATCTGGCTTCTATCACATTCTTAGGTGTTTTCCATCCTTTAATGGCCTCAATATTTTTAGGATCCACTGCTATCCATTCTTCAGATATGATATGCCCCAAGTAGTGAATTTTGTTTTTATACAATGATCACTTGCTCAATTTGGCATACAACTGATGCTCCCTTAGCACTTGCAACAACATCCTCAAATGATGCCCGTGCTCTTCTTCTGAATTGGAATATACAAGGATGTCATCCAAAAAGACAATGAAAAACTTGTCTAAATATTCTCAGAAAACACCATTCATTAAGCACATGAAAACAACTGGTGCATTTGATAACCCAAATGGAACCACTATAAACTCATAATAACCATAACTTGTCCTAAAAGGCTGTTTTGTTTATATCTTCCTCTTTAATCCTTACCTGATGGTATCCTGACTTGAGATCTATCTTTGAAAATATCCTTTCATATTTCAACTGATCGAAGAGATCATCAATCCTTGGCAAAGGATATTTCTTCTTTATAGTCACTTTGTTCAACAATCTAAAATCGATGCATAATCTCAATGTCCCATATTTCTTCTTCACGAACAAGATTGGGGCACCCCAAGGTGACACACTTGGGTGTATATACCCTTTCTTCAAAAGTTATTCAAGCTGCATTTGCAACTCCTTCATCTCTGGTGTACTCATTTTGTAAGGAGTCTTTGACACTGGAGCTACTCCAGGCCTTAAATTTATAGAGAAATAGATATCTATCTTTGGGGGTAGTCCAGGTACCTCCTTGAACACATCTTCAAAAGCTTCCAGGACTGCATGGTCCTCCAGATTTGGCACCTTATATTTAGATGCTTCTTTCATATGGGCTGCAAATATTTGCCAGCCCTTCCTATAACACTTCTTCAACTGCATTGCTGAAATTTCTCCGATAGTCACTGCCCTAGGAATTCCTTGGACTGTTCTTTGATTTCCTTCCTCATCCAGGCAAGTGAATTCCTTTTTACGATAGTCTAAGATGGCATGGTGTTAGTATAACCAATCCTTACCAATTAGGAATTCATAAGAACCTAAACGAAAGATGTTCAAATCCACCCTTGTGCTCAATCCATTCATGTCCATAAGACATGACTTAACCATCTCATTAAATTTTCTGTTGGCTCTGGTAGCTAGCTACACCAACCAAGATTTTCCATTCTTTTTTCTTAGAAAATGAAAACTTTCCACCATCTTAGGATCTATATAACTATGACTAACTCATGAATCAATTAAAATAGTAATGGTTTTGTTGTTGATCATACCTTCTAATTCAATCATATGTGACTGATACTCTACTTACTTGTTTTCTAGGGATGCATAGATCCCGGGTACACTTCTTCCCATGTCCTCCACTATTTCAACTCACTGAACATTGTGAACAGCTCTCACTTTGTCACTTATGTGACGACAATCTCTAAACATGTGATGTCCTTTACAAACCTGACATTGAATAGGTGGTTTCCTTGGCCTTTGACCACCTGTCTCAATCATTCTGGTTTCTCTAGAAGTTGGTTGTCCCTGAGGATTATTTCTGAAGAATGGTGGCTCAATTCCCTTCTACCTCTGACCCATCTTGAATTTCTTCTTGTCTTCCCAAGATTTTTGGAAAGTTGGCCTTGCTTTTTTCTGATCATATAGGCACTTAACTTACCTTATGGTCTCCTCCAATGTTTTGGGATCATCATATTGTATTTTGTTATTGATGGATGATGGAAAACCACTCAAGTACCTCTGAATATTTATTGTCTCATCCTTGATGAAAAAAACATACTTCAGTAATTATAAAAACCTTCTTTCATATTCATCTATCGTCATACTACCAATCTTGAGTTCAAAGAACTCTTTCATTTTCTTGTCATAGTACCTCTTAGTCAAGTATTTCTTTTCAAAATACTTCTTGAATTCCCTCCAAGTAACATTTTTATCTTTAATGTGTTGCACCTACACAAGCTGATCGCACCACATGAATGCCTTTCCTTTGAGTTGATAGATGGAAATTCTTCCTTCTGCATGAGAAGAATAATTATGCAATTGAAAATACTTTCTCATTCCCAACAACCATGTCTTTGCATCTTCATCCTTCTTGTGCTCACCATCAAATGTAGGAGGTTTGATTTTTTTCATTTGCCCTCGTAGCTCATCCACCCCAGACCTCTTAAGCTTCCTAACAAGGGA
This sequence comes from Picea sitchensis, assembly GCA_010110895.2. Taxonomy (NCBI): domain Eukaryota; kingdom Viridiplantae; phylum Streptophyta; class Pinopsida; order Pinales; family Pinaceae; genus Picea; species Picea sitchensis. Next base: position 79,265 of record SNQJ01S0049321.1, on the reverse strand, counting down.
TGGACTTGAGCTGATGTGTGCTCTATTGTTGGAATGCCTCAGGGAGTGATGGTGATGTCTTCTAACACTTCTTGTGCTTCTTTTCTCATAAAGAGACCTGTGACTTACTGATTTTCTTGAGCCACTCTCCTTATCCAATTTCTTTTCTATTCTTTCTAGGCTGTGCATCAAATTCATGTTTAAGTCTCCCTATTTCTCCCTGGTTCTCATAATATTTTTGTTATATTCCCGGTGAATTTGGACATCTTTTTGCAACTTTTTAATGATTTTCATCATGCTCCCTTCTTTATCTATCTCTTCTCTATGCCCATTGGAGTTTGTTCCTTCAACTCCCAAATGGACATCCATTCCTCTAGCTTCATTCTTCGAACTGTAAGCATCCTATGTCTCCTTCATTTCTCTTCACCATGGAACAATTCGATTCAATTATGTCAATTGTTAACTCTGCAAAATGTGCAGTCAACTGAAATTTTTATCAAGTTACTAGACTTAATAATTTTCCAAAATAAACCAATCTGATTCAACAAAAAAAATATCCGATTCCATTTTCAGCGGGTCTTGGTCAGTCAAGAACCCCCTTGGGCTTCTATCTCTAAGACTAGTTATGTTCTGTAACAAATTTGGGTGCTAGCCCCTTTTCTTCAGCCCTTGGTTCACATGTGACCATGATTGTGACCCAATGCTAATGATTTGGGTGCTTATCTGGAGCCTTGAAACTTTGGGCTCCGGGGCTTCAGATGTTTCCCTCTTTCCACACATCCCAAACATCACAGAACAAGGAACTGTCAAATGCACTAAGAATGGTGGATCTACAATCCATGTTCCTTGCTCAGATCTATGACGGATCAGATCTTCAGTGACTCCGAATTTGGCTGTTTCCAAATCACTTCCCAACAATTCTCTCGGAGTGACGAATTGGTGAACTCGCGAAGTGGGATGGATCAATGGTCCATGATTTCCTAGCATCCAACGAATGATATTCACTATGGAAATCCAGGCTTCGGGGCTCTGAGGCTTCGCAGTATTTCACCTTTTCACATCCCAAAACTACCAAACCATGAGTCTTTGAATACTTCCACATCACCTCCGATGACATCATTACGTCACGTTACTTCAGTGCTACGAACTTCAGAAATTTCATCCTTCCATTCCATCATGAACCAATTCTTATGGAGTGTCAAGCCCCCGGTCTTCATGATATGGAACCACACGTCCACTGTGACCATTAGGGGTCCCACCATCCATGATCGAGAGGAGGGACATGTGGTGAAATATTAGAAGCAGAAACGTGGCCCAATCAAATGGGTGACACATGTCACGTTCTAACTAGCATTTCAATATTTCAAAGGTTCTCAACTCACTGACACATGGCATACATCCCATGTGTCCAAGTCATCCCTAGTGACGTCAATAAGCCATGTCACTTTGGAACTTTAGGCCTCGACGTTTTTTACACTTGCACACCCCAATTCTCCTAAATGTTGAACTCCCGAACTTCCTTATCTTTTGGGGTCCACATAGTACAACTGTCATCATATAAGAGGGTGAAACGTGGCCCCATGTGTTAGATTGATTTTGGTCAAACAAGGTCATCAAAAGTACCATTCTGGATGACACATGGCAGAACTAAGGAAGTCCACGTCACCTTGGGTGACGACATCATGCCATGTCACCTCGACACTTCGGGCTTCGGGAGATTTCACCTTAGCATACCCCATTTTCCTCGAATGTCGAACTCCTGAAAAAGATGACCTCATGCTCTTGGATTATCCCTACGATTCTAATCTGTCCTTGGTCAAATGCAACGGTAAACACTCCCCCCCCAGATATACGGTGTAGATCCTCTTCGGGACTTCAGAACTTCAACTTTGACTCCTTTTTCTCTTATAACCCATAAAATTCATCGAGGTTGTGAAGTACAAATGACTTAGAGGTTACCCTTCATGCACTTTTCTCCAGATCTGATGATTGTGAAGGATCTTCCTTCTCCCAAACAGATCCTACGACCCAATCACCATGGACGTTGTGGTTTCTTTCTCTATGGCCATTTCTTAAACTGTTACACCTTTTGTGATTTCGAACATAGTCCAAGTGTTCTTTAAACGCCCTTATGGAACTCTATACATCAAAATTCTTTAGACTTTTTACTTCTAATTCCTCATTCGTGGCCCATCCAAGTTCCATGTAGAAACCATCAGCTTTGAACTTGAATTTTGTCCATTTCGACAACAATTATTTTCTGAAAAGTTTTCTTCAACTTACACTAACATGGCCCATCCAGGATCAGTGTTGAAACCATGACTCTAATACCAATTTGTAACATCCCCAACCACTAAAATCTGTCGGGGAACACTACATAGTCTACTGTATGTTTTGATTTATGCTCTGATACCAATTTGTAATGTCCTCGACCACCAACCTCTGTTGGGTAACATCACTACTGAAAGTGTCTCTCTTCTCTCTGAAACCATTTATATTTATATATATAAATATCTAAGTACAAATTATACAAATATAGCATTTTGTTCATACCATTATTCATGCAAAAATAACATTAAAACATATATGCATTATACACAGACAATTCTAACAACATCATAACTTGATTTCAAGATACACATCATACAAAGAACATAGATTTGGTACTTATCTTTTAACAGATGACCACCAACTACATGCATACCTCCCATGAACCACCCATCCTTAGACCACACTTCTCATCATGCTCAATAGTGGGTCACCCCTGAGATGGGACTAAACTCCACCAGGCAAGGGATTCTTAGGCTAGGCAAGGACAACATGGAAGTCACACAGATCAACTGAAAGGATTCTTCTCCCAGGAGCTAGCTCACACTATAGCCTACAACCTCTCATTCCCCACATTCCTGTCCCACCCCAGGAAGTGTGCCCCTTCTCTGATCAATAGTCCTTCAACTGCCCCACTTCCCTTCCAGGTATTCAACAACATGCCAAACATGAATTATCAGAGCACTATAGTTGTCGTTGGGCTCCCTCTGGGAAAATCAATTCCCCAACAACCTATCTCACTTTGAGAGAGTTTCTTATAGGCCCACCAACCTGCTTCTTTAGTCCACGGTCCTAACAACCCACCTCTTCAAACCACATGCTTGACAATATACTTATTCATTCCAGCTCCTAATTCAACTCCAGTAAGGTGATGGCAACAATAAAACTCGGTATAGAATAGATGATGGAAACAAGCCATGCTCAGTCAAGGAACTTCATTGGTAGCAACAATGGAATGTTAAGGCACAATACAAACTTAGGCTAGACGCAGGTGCACTGGGCTTCATAGGAAAAGTATGGGATAACTCAAATGTCTACCGGTTCCAGAGGTGTGTGAATGATGCTCAGGTCGACGATGGAGAATAGTTTAGAGCGTGAATCAGTGGGTGAGGTAGACTCGCCAGAATCATGAGGGTCACGAGAATGGTAAGAGAATGTGAGATTGGTGAGGGTGAGAGACTAGCAAGGGAGTGAGAATCGCCAACCAACCCCCAATGAGCTGGCTTTCCCAACTAAAAACTGCATGCGCCTAGGTTGACACATGTCTTCCTAAAGATGCATTAGCTCCACTTAACACTTGTTTCCCTTTCCTCATTAACTTTGGACAACACAGATTATGTCAACCTTATCCTTTTGGAAATAATAATATAATATTATTCCTTTAGAGGTAAGCCCTCTAGCTTCTCCCCTATTCCTAGACACTTAGCCCCTTCCCTTACCCTACCTAGTGGAGCTTAGTCCCCCACAACTCTTTCTTCATGGTCAGTCTACATGAAATGGTGTAATTTTATTAATGATATGAGTGTTTACATATACGAAAATAGGTTCAATGGCCTTAAGCATCTAGGCTCTCCGGCCTAATAAACATATACATCTTCCATATTATAAACACTTGACTCACCAGCCTATAAACATAATTAGAATTCAGCAGGGGCTTGACCTTGGGGTGTTACATCCTTGGATTGAGTGTCACTTTCATGCTAATGTGATTCTATGAGCATATATCGTGATTATATTTCATTTGTAGTACAAAGATCAGTCTCACCTACATTTTTGTAGTGGTATTGTTTTCTTCCTGATCTGATTGTGAATGGATCTGCTCATAAAGATTCGAGGAAACTTCCATCTTACATTTAGTGCATTAATAGATGGTATGGGGTAGTCATAAAAATTATGAAACAACCGAAGGTTGTTTTGTTTACGAAACATATTTGTCTTTGGTTGGTTATATGGAACATTTTAAAAGAAAAATGGTTCATTTTTCAAACTTTATGCATGGTATATAGTTCATCACATGTATGAAAATTTTTATACTATTCAAATATATCACATTCATATGATAAGTAATTGGTTGTATAACATGAGGGCGGCGTGGTGAAGTTAAAGGGTATGAAGTTCTTCGATATAGTGCACATGGTATAAATAAATGGTGATATCACATGGCACTTGCCACCTTTTCGGCCTTGATTTTAACACATAGATTGAATATGTTTATACCTATCGCATCATTTTATGGCAATGAATGTGGGATGGAGTTGGTAAACTTTGGTCGTCATTTGAATTAGCATTAATTTATGATGTGATGATATGGTTACGGGTTACATGATAATTGGCATACCTGGCATGGTTATTGGGTATATGGTTGGTTAGTTGATATTAGTGGAAGTATGATTCATATCAAGAGTTAATGTGTTAACAATTTTGGGAGAACATGAGGTCCCATGCATTCAATGCATGGGACACATATTTTTCATTGAGTTTTTCACCCTCACCATGTTGGCATTTTCATTTTTTCATTTGAGTTTTGAGCTTTGGAAAGACAGAGTTGTTCGAACGCGGGTTGTGACTATTGCAGGAATTGAAACTCTTCTTTTTCAAATAAATATAAGCACTGGAGGAAGGTATGCAACCTTCGTTTGTACCCATCAAACACATTTTGTTATTTGCAACAACAATTTGGAAAAATATCTATTTGATTATGAATGAGCGTGTTTTTTTCTCTCTTGGAATTGTTCTGTAGCATTTACTCCCCTTCTAAAAATGTTATGTTTGCATGACCTATTCAATATCTCATTCTGTCTACTCCATTGGTTTTTTTCTATCCATAAAAGAAGAAATAATGTAAAAATATTGCCTCTCCTTTCGTTATGATTCATAGTTGGGTTTAGAAATAGTCTACATGGTTTTTCCTCTGACATCTTTTCTTTATAAATGATGGGTCCTAAACCATTATCTTCTATTGGCACTATTTGAGTTTCCCTTAAAATGTCTCCTTATCGACTGTTTACCCTACTATGAGAATGTTTCACTGTGAAATGATGAATCCTTTGGTCACATTAGTACATGATGTTATGCATTTTTGAAAGAAGTCAGTATCATATACAGATATCCCTTGTATGAAGCTCGACCTTGTGGGTTCTTGTTTCTTTATATGGGTTGCACCTCTACATTTCCTTTTCTTTGAAATGTTGTTTCATGCTAGGGTTAAACTATTTTCAAACAAAATGGAATGCATTCAATACAATTTCAAAGCAATGCATTCAAGAACCATCTCATGACTATGCTTGCTCGATATCGAAGAAGTTAAGATTACATTGTTGTTAAACTCAGGGTTTTACACTTTTCCATGTTAAGGAAATGTCCAGAATTTGTAAAATGGTTTTGTATCCCTCCAAGATGACAATATCAACGCTCTATTGGAGTTATGTCGAGCTCATATTAAGAACATAGTTTAATTAAAGTTTCATTGGATACATTTTCACCAAGAAATAACCATATTTACAGTACAATCGTTGGCTTCATTAGGAAGATTGTGGATTGTTATAATTTGAAGCGTTATGTTTGAATCTGATTGAAAATAATTATGTAATGAGTTCAAACTGTGAAGGGTTTTGAATGTTTGGATTTAGTTGTCACCTCGATTTTTCTTACACATAAAATTTTTAAGATATGATGGATGCTCTGTCGATGATTATACCTTGCTTGTTTCAAGAATCTTGCAGTGATAAAGAAGTGATACAATCAATTTCGAACCTTTACTGTTTGAATACACACACACGCGCGCGCGCGCGCGCGTGTGCACGTGATTGTGGTATAAGTGTCCATGATGCATTCATTGATTATTTTATAGATTACATTCTATGTATTAAGGGAAATGATAAGTTATTCAATACAGATTTAGACTTGACTTAGATGATACTATTATAAAAAGGGTACATAAACTTTATTTGGCATATGTTTTGCTATAAGTTTACATATATGGATTCTGGAAGTTGTTGAACATAAATTTGGTTTCTGGGTATTGAAATAAGAACATGACAGATTGTTTAAGGACTATAATATTTTGTTTTGTGCACATAGGACCAAATCCCCTTATATTACCACTTTTCAAAAATTATTCATTGATTCCCATTTTCATATATCATTTTAAATGTCATTTGTTTTCCCTCGTATTGTATGAAATTGAATGTTTTCTTCATCAGTTTGATATCGTATTTTCCAATAGAGGCATATTTTACTCAATAAAGTTTTTATCAAAGGAAGAACTTGAGAAGATGTACTCCATAGTCATTATATTTGGTGGATTTGTTTTGGATAGATCAAAGGCTAGTAGTGATGGTTCAAAGTTTGAAATGACATTTATGAATTAATTGTGGATAGATCATTGGATTTATAGAATGATTAATGATGGATGTAATATTGTTTTTGAACATGCGTAATTATTTTCCCTTACCATTATTTCATTTTTCATAAATTACAAATCCTATCATATCCCTAAAATAATTTGAAATTACCATGTTCTTAAACAATAATTACTTGAGTAAAATGGTGAAATGGTTCAAGACATGAATGAAAATTTGATAATTACTCTCTATATGTCTTTGGTGTCTTGCATGATTGTTTGTTTTCAGTNATAAATTTGGTTTCTGGGTATTGAAATAAGAACATGACAGATTGTTTAAGGACTATAATATTTTGTTTTGTGCACATAGGACCAAATCCCCTTATATTACCACTTTTCAAAAATTATTCATTGATTCCCATTTTCATATATCATTTTAAATGTCATTTGTTTTCCCTCGTATTGTATGAAATTGAATGTTTTCTTCATCAGTTTGATATCGTATTTTCCAATAGAGGCATATTTTACTCAATAAAGTTTTTATCAAAGGAAGAACTTGAGAAGATGTACTCCATAGTCATTATATTTGGTGGATTTGTTTTGGATAGATCAAAGGCTAGTAGTGATGGTTCAAAGTTTGAAATGACATTTATGAATTAATTGTGGATAGATCATTGGATTTATAGAATGATTAATGATGGATGTAATATTGTTTTTGAACATGCGTAATTATTTTCCCTTACCATTATTTCATTTTTCATAAATTACAAATCCTATCATATCCCTAAAATAATTTGAAATTACCATGTTCTTAAACAATAATTACTTGAGTAAAATGGTGAAATGGTTCAAGACATGAATGAAAATTTGATAATTACTCTCTATATGTCTTTGGTGTCTTGCATGATTGTTTGTTTTCAGTCAGAGCTATTTCCAAATTATGTTTATGAAAATGGTATTTGATGTTTAATTCCTATTGTATGCATACTCTAACTTAGTATTTTACTTATAGAAGAGCTTCTTCAGTAGAGGAAGTCACGATAGAGGAAACAGGGGCAAGGGGAGAAGGCATAATGATTTTTGGGAAAACAAAAGACTTTGTTTTTCAGTTCATTTTGATGTTGAGTCTAAAGAATTCAACTAGCTTTTGCAAACAGGTTTCCTAAATATAGAAGGACAAGGATCCTTTCAACCACATCCTCCACTTGAGATACCACCTCTCCAACCTCATTGTAGCATCTCTGGTATACATTTTCAACCACATGTTTCCCTACCTCCTAAGATCCTAGATGATGATGGTTGGAATGATGCTATTAACCCCCCTCAAAATCAAGTTCAAGGATGGCCAACAATTTCATTTCCATTACCTCCTCCTCCACCTAAGCGGTCTTCCCTGCACATTGCATCAGAATCCTCCCATGCTTATTCAATCCAACCATTTTAAAGGATAAATTATCAATCCCAAGAACCAGGGCCTAGCAAAGGAAAATGACTTTCCCATTTTGCTAAATTTGACCTATCAGTAACTTCCTCACACTCAATTACTTCTCATTCTTAGAACCCCAAGCATGAATATAAAAACATCCATTTTGGATATATGCATCCATAAGCATCAACGACAAAAGTTAAAAAATATGTACATGTAGATTCAGAGGTAATAAAGGTAACAAAGGCACAGGTAAGTGAGAAGAGGTAAAATACTTCATATAATAAATACAAATTCTGATTTTATAATGTTGTTTTATGATTATTCCATTGTTGGAAAGACTTTATTTTGGGACAAAACTTGTTATTTTTGGATAGCAATATTGTTACGAAAGATTTCCCCCACAGATAGGTGAAATACCCCTTGGATATCTAGACCCCTATTGACCAAGATAGGAAAACAAACAAATGGACACTAGCATTATTTTAGATCTATTCTATATGTCTATGGGTAGAGAATATAGAAGAAATAAGTGTGAATTACTCCTTTTCGATGGTTGTTCTTGATGATCTTCAATATTTGGATTTGTTGTCCAAGCTCTTATCATTATGAATAAAGTCCACAAGGAACAAAACAAAACCTTCTACTCCTACAATATATTATTATACAAGAGAACATCTATCTATATAGACATCCATACATAAACAATAGTATGAAGGAAATAGGCCAAGTTATATTAATGGAGAAACATGGTGAAGTACTTACAAACCAAGGTTGATGTTGCAACAACTCCTCCAAGCTCTCCATTACATCCATTGCTTGAATTCCTGAATATAAAAAAGATGATGCTTTGATTAATTCTCCTCACAAGATTAAAGGTTTGACACTCTGAAATCTTTTCTCCCCTTTCACCTTTGAGTGGCCTCATTATATACGATTTGAGAGGCTTAACCACCATGAAGGATTATAGGAAATGGTTGAGGATTTAGCTCCTTAGTTTATGATTTGGTTACCCAAAATGGAGGAAATATGGGTGAATCAATTCATGACTCAACCCCTCGACCAAAACCACTTAATATCATTTCAGGGTTGACCCTTATAATAAGGTGGGATGACCAAATATTCCTCTAACCACTTCAATGCTCCCCTAGTATGGAGCACATATAATTGTCAATGCTTCCCCATAGTTCATCAAGGAGCATTGATCAAGGATCAACGCTCCCTATATATGAACAAGGGGAAGTTGAACTTCAAAAATGGATGAAAACTAAAGGTAAAAAGCAGTTTTTTGACCATCTCATGTTGGGTTTTCTCCTCCACAAAGACTAGGGATCATGAAAATTTTTATTTCATGGTGTCAAAGTGCATATGGCACTTATTAAGGTGCATATGACACTTGATAAATTGAATGCATCACTTAGTAAGGTGAATATGACACTTTTGTGACATTTGCGACACTTAAGTGTGACATTTTGGTGTGTAACAGATGCCCCCTAAAGTGTGAGGTCAGAAGATAAACTGGTGGCCAAAACACTTTACAAAATATTAATGAAAGGGTTTTGGAGTAGGAGAGCTTGGTGGAAGCTGCAAACAAACATCAACTAGTATATATGTATCATCCCTGAGGAAGAAATACCTATGCTCGGAATAAAATGACTCAAATCATGGTCGTTGAACAATACACTATAGATCCATGAAATCATTGACTAAGGATATGGCCACCAAAAATACAATGTGGATCCATACATCCATGCCTTGATTAAGTTGTAGCCATGAAAGAATGCACAATTGAGATATGATATGAAAGAACAACATAGCCACAGACCAATATAAAGAGGATATATGTGACAATATATATATCAATGGGGTTACCAATAGGGTGAGTGTACTGGAATCCCCAAAATACTCGGATAATATTCATCACAGCATGAGTAAAGCACATAACAAAGTGATATGCCAACCCAAGGTCTTCATCCCAATCCCAAAATAGTACGATTCTATCCATGTGAGTATATGACTTGATGTTGAACATGGTAGAAACCACTTGATTACTGGTCATTAATTTATATTGTTAACAAGTGTGAGGGAAAACACCAATGATGAAAATGACTCCAAAGGTACCCAAATACATTATAGCGAATGTGAATAAATGATTTGAAGTCGAACATTCATGGAATCATTCGATCAGAGGTCAATGGTGTAAACCTACCGTCGAAGGTGAGGAACTTGCCATTGAGGCATGCAGGCTCCAAGGTACTAAATGGTTTCTAAGTCTAATTCTCAGATAATGTGTTGAAGTTGACAAGAATAGACTCATCGAAGGATGGCCATGATGTATCCCCCATGATTGACATGAAAGTGATGTAAGATGATAGATTAAATGAGTGTGGACTGACATGAGAATGAAAGATGGTAATACTATAGAACGGTTGGTTTGATGTGAAACTTCCCTTGAATATTGTGAGGCATGACAAATGACTTGGCAACATTGATTCGACTGAGAGATAGACCAAAAAATAGTGCAAAAATCAAAGAGGAACTCTTCGAGTGAGATGAAGGAATATGAGGACACATGGATTGGCATGACTTAGAGAAAACCGGATTACCCAACTGTAAGATGAGACACAAAAAGGTTCCATGTTCAAGGGAGACAAAAAGCAACTTCCATAATTCTTTCCAAAAAAGTTGATCCACTTCAATTCCCCCCCCCCCCCCACCATGATTGGTGGGTATTTTTTTGTTTTTTAATGAGCTTGAAGAGGATAACATATGCTTAGTATAGATCATCTTCGATGATTCCCTCATCATATGTTTAACAAACTTGAAGAAGGAGGGGTTCGACCCTATATGGGTATTTCAATGCATGTTTTACAAATCCAAAGACAGAAAATTCGATGGTATTTTCATGTTTAGAGAGTTTGAAAATATATTAAATATGATTCCATGGATGCTATTTTTCGCAAATTTAGTCCCCCAAGCCTGAAAAGTGTAAAAAAATACAAGGGATAACTCTTCTAGTCATGATTGACTATAATATACCTTTTTCGTAGTTATTCTTATGAGGCTAAAAAAGGGGTAAACTACCACTTGAAAGATGACTCTTTGTGGTTTAACGAGATCGAGAAATGAAAAATTATGATTGTAGACTGCTTCATTTTTTAACAATATTGAAACCGAGAATGAAACTATGCTCGAAATCCTATGTTTCATTTTTTAATGAGATTAACACAGAAAAAATAACTTTGCTCAAGGTCAGTTTCATTTTTTAAAGATCTTGAAAATGAGAATAAACTATGGCGGAGTCGGTTTCATTTTTTAACGATATTAAAAATGAGAATAAACTATGCTCGATGTAATAACCATGAATAGGCCTTTTCCCAACATAATGTCCAGAGGTTGGTACGTTGATTGATACCGATTGGCGAGTTTTTTTCCCAACATAATGTTGAGAGGTTTATACTTTCCCCCTAGCATCATTATAAGAAGTTTGGTTGTTTATCTTCATTATGATTCCCAGAGGTTGGATACATGCCCCCCAAGCTTCGGTTCATATGCTGACTCTTCTTCTTCTCCTGATTAGACTTTTGTCTACTAATAGGGATAGGTTTTCCAGAGAGGGAGGAAGAAAGAGGATCAAAGGAGACAGGAGGAGGAAGGGAAGGTTTAGATACTAGATATTGTGGAATATGGGACTCTACAAGACTGAGTGACATGATGTCACCTAGTGTTTTAGAGGCAGATGGTATAGGAACTACCCAAGGATCAAATGATTCAGAGGATCATTGCACCGCATCCATAATCATGTTTAACATAGAAACCTCATGTGGGGGATTAGGGGGAGCTAAGGGAAAACATCCCATGAGTGAGGAAACCTTGAGGAGACCTACCCACACACTCTCGTATTTAAGATCATACTATACCAAGAAAGGGATATTATTCGCTGGGGGATTATGGAGATCTGGGGTGAAATAATCAAGTTGGTCAACAGTGACAATTTTCCCTTGATGGGGAAATTACAAAATGCGGAAAAATGAAGAAGCAACCAAAGTCATTACATAGAACCAAATGTGACCAAACAATAAATTATAATTCATGAGTGCATCAACCACTTCAATTTCAACAGAAACTAATTTTCCTTTTAACTCCACATTGAAATATTTTAAGAGTCCGTAAGGTCAGAAACCACGTCCATAAAAAACCTTAAGGGTGGTAGAAGACTAGTTAAGTTCATGAGAACCAATGGATCTCCAACAGGATAAATAAATGACACATGTGGAAGCTCCTTCATCCAAAATGGTGTGATGTATGTTCTTCCCACCAACCATAGCTTGAATTTGGAATACTAGGTGGTGGGAAAGCCTTGGTTTAAAATAGTCAAGATTAAAAATAATCATATTTTCCACTTCTGGATCCACAACTCCAATGGATGATAACATGGTTCTATGTTGACTTGGATAGTTTTGTAGAACTTCCAGCATCGACATAGCACAAGGTGCTTGCACCAAATCTTAATTTTTTTTTTTAGTTTTGAGCAACATGAGTAGTTGGATTAAAAATTGAATTTTGAATTGTACCCTTGGGCAGGCACAACACTGAGTCAACAACAAGCCTCTCAATCTAAAGAGGGGCAGAGGATGGAGTAGTGGAAGTGGAGGGATTATCAATATCACCTCCATTGGCATGATTATTTGGAGGAGTGTCATAATTCTTAACGCTAGTCATTAGACTAATCGTATCCTTACACATAAAGACCTGAGTGATGATTGAGGAAGCATGCCCATAGTGGGAATGCCCTGTGTTTCCCCCTTGCAGAGGGGAAAGATTTTTTGCAACCATTTGTTGTTGTTGAGTTAGGAAAGGGTTAGTTAGCACTGCAAGTAGGGATTTACCTTTCATAATTTTAGCGACTTCCTCATGATGAGGGTAGTCTTTTGTGTAGTGGTCTTCCTTAAAAATCATGCACATAAACTTAACTTTCGTTTTTGGTTGGGCATCACCAATTTTGGTACTCTCCTTTGGGTTATAAGAGTTCTTGTATTTATCTTTGTTTTTGTTCTTACCTTCAGGTTGATGATATGAAGTGGATTGGAATACATTCACCTAAGAGGTTTGTGTAGGAGAGGGAGTAGTTTTGGTGTTGGTTAGGGAACCCACCAAGACATTGGCATGGTCTTCCGGAGAAGGTCTTGATGGATAATTCTATGGGTGAGGAGCACGAGGGATCAAATCATAAAGCATGATATCATGGGAATATACCTAGTCCAAATATTGATCACAAATAATCACTTACTCCTTAGTGACAACATCGCCTATGGAAACATCTCTAGTGATGGGTGGAAACAGTGACTTGGTAAACCAATCTTCTAGGAGTTGGTCTAGAGTAATGACTTTAATATACCATCAGTGTTGCCTCCATTCATGAATATGATCAGATATGTGAGTGGAGGTGGATTGACTAAGAGAAGTTAAAATCTCTATAACATTTTCATATCGAATCAATAAATAGAAATCTGTCAAAAAATCCATAGCTAAAGTATTAAAAGTCACCAAAGGAGTGTCGTGGTAGCTCACTATACCATTTGGTTTCCAAACTTGTGATACTTATTTGGAAAATTCTTAAATGAATGGAGTCACCCATCAAAGATTTTTGAGAACACCAAAGATGGAAAGTCATTACGTGGTTATTAGGGTCTTCTCCAAGTATACCATCAAATTTTGGGATATCAAACAGTAGTTTGGCAGGGATTGGAGACAAAAACGGGGCATGCAGTACGGGATCATTGGTAAAACATGATAGATCAGATAGATCTAACGTAGCCAAGAATGGAAGTTGTTGGTTAGCTTGTGGATACTGGTGGTAACCATGTGACATAGGAACACTAGTAGGATCATATATAGGTTGCAATGGGATAGAAAAACTAAATGGTCCTCTCATGTACTGTGGCTGACCCCCCATGTATTACAGTTGACTTGATGGTCATCCCATGTACTGTGGTTGACTTGATGTTCCCCCCATGTATTTCGGTTTTCCTGATGGACCTCCCATATGCTATGTTTGAGGGTGGTGTTGTGTTGGAATCATGGGGTTCATAGATTGATTGGGAAAATTTCATTGCTGAGGAATTCCCACCATATTAGGTTTATCACATAAAGGATTTGTAACTCTTGGATATGGTTGTCCAAGATACACACTAGTAGTAATAGTAATGGAAGGATCTGCATGAGTGACTTTCCCCCAGGTTTTTTGTTGTGGCCCCCACATAGGATTTTACCTCATAGTTGAGGATTTCCCCCCAACAAAAGGTTTCCCTCTAGCTAAATATTGACCTCCAGCGAAGGGTATAGGAGAAATCCCCATTTGTAAAGTTAGAGATGTAGGGTGAGTATCTTGTGTAAATGTGGTTGTTGGAATGACTTGACTGTTGGCCATCTGACTGATCAGAAGACCAAGTAAAGCACTTGGTGTGTGCATATATGGGATTAGTGAAGAAGTAATATTACCCGACCCAAATGTGGAGTGAGATGTACTCTCAAGTGGTTGTGTCAGAGTAACCTAAGTCATGGGCGTTCCTAGTAAAGAAGAAACACCAACAATAGTGATTTTTTCTCTTGCAGGGTCAACTACAAGAGCTATGGATAAAGGAGGTGAGACTCCCAATCCCTATGGAAAAAAACATGTCGGTGGGTTCATGCCAAAATATTTCCTAGTGGTTGAACTGGTCGGTAAATGGTAAGAATAATAAGCATCAAGAGTGGAAGGTTCTTCAATGAGTAGTGGGCTGAGTGGACTAGTAAAAAGGGGATTTGGGTAAGATACAAGGCCTTCCACAAAGGTTGTGATCGATTCTTCTATTTGTTGGCCACTTCCAGGAGCTACACTCATGGTTTCAGAATTTTTTTCTTCAACCATTCCTTCATAAGAAGTGTTGTTTTGAGGTTCTTGAACTTCAGGATCCAAACCTTACATTCTGTGTGATATTTGAAGCCCTTGATTGGCCACAGTGAAAGTAAAAAGAAAATACTTAAGGCTAACTACGAACTCTGAAAGAACACATGCCTAAAAAAATCTACATTTAATCAACCAAGCAATAGTAGAAGGGTCTTACGAATATATGATATCAATTCGTCAGTGAAGATATGAGAAGTAGTTACCTCGACCTCCATGTAAGATCCCTTCTTAGTGTAAGAAACCATCGCTTCTAGGGATCACCCTCTAAGGGTACTGAAAGTGTGATGCGACGTCGATAGTCTAAGGGTACCAAATTGTAGTCGACCTCCGGGGGGTATAGTTGACAGTCGAGACCAAACATATAGGAAGGATAACAAAGTATGAAATTATTCAAGAGAACTGATGTAATATACTAGATATAAAATGTATGCAGAACTGAAATAAAATGCTAGTAATGGCAGAATAACAACAATATAACCAGAACATTCACCACAATAACACTAAAATGATATAAGAATAACAACATAAATAACACTTTGAATCTGAAAGCAATGTTCATGGGCCTCTTTGAGGGGGCAACCTCCAGTTGAGCAAATCTCTATTATAATAATATTCAAGATAGGGTTCTCATACCCTCAACTCCTATTTATACTAAAAAGAAGCATCTAAGGGAAGATCCTTCTAGAAGTGGAAGCTTCTATTAGGTCTTCTTACATCTGCCTTATTCTATTTTATTGAAAGGCCTTATTAATATTGACCTTTATTACATCTGAATATATTGTTCTACCTATGTGCAGGTTAGGACCCTAACATGTTTTCCCCCTTAAAAGAAACCTTGTCCTCAAGGCTTGAGATGAGGAAATTGTTGCAGAATGGTAGCTGGTTCCCAAGTGGCGTTTGCTGGAGTTGTATATTTCCACTGTACTAGCACTTCCTTGATGGTTCTTGGATGTAGACAATGCTCACGCTGGTCCAAAACTACTTCTAGTTGTAGCCAAATGGATCCTTCTTCAGCTAACTCTGGAAGGTTGGTTTGAATTTGGCACTTAGCTCCAATCACCTTCTTTAAGCATGAAACATGAAAAACAGGATGCAGCTTCGAATTGCTGGGAAAAGATAATTGATAGGCAACTTGTCCCACATGCTTGAGTATAGTATAAGGACCATAAAATTTGGGTGCTAGCTTCTGACAATGCTCGGCCTTAAGGGAAGTTTGCTTGTAAGGTTGTAGTCGAAGAAACACCTGATCCCCTTCTGCAAATTGATGTTCAGAGTGACCTTGATCTGTTTGTTGCTTCATGCAATTCTATGCCATGAACAAATTCTCTTTGAGGGTACGAAGAATAGCCTCTTGAGCTGTAAGTGTTAGGTCAACTGCCTAGACCTTCGAGGCACCCAATAAGTATGAGAGAACTGAAGGTGGCTTCTGTCCATATACCGCTTCAAAAGGAGTCATGTGTGTAGTTGTATGGTATGAAGTGTTGTACCACCATTCAGATAGGGGTAACCATTGAGCCCATTGATTTTTCTTTTCAGAGGAAAAACACCTCAAATATGTTTCCAAACACTTGTTGACAACTTCCGTTTCACCATCAGTTTAGGGATGATAAGCTGTGATGGGATGCAATTCAGTGCCTTGTATCTTGAATAGTTCTTGCCAAAAATTGCTTGTGAAAGTTAGGTCGCGATCATAAACAATAGAGTGCGGCATGCCATGAAGATTGGAGACCCGATCCATGAAGATTTGAGCGACTGCGGATGCTGTAAACATGTGTTGAATGGCACATAAATGAGCATACTTGGAAAGGCGATCAACAACCACCATGATGACATATTTATTTCCCGATTTGGGTAAGCCGGTAATAAAATCCATAGAGATATCCTTCCAAATAGAAGGTGGAATCAGGAGCGGTTGTAGTATGCCTGACAATTTGACTATTTCTCCCTTGTTGCGTTGACACACATCACATTCAGCTACAAAATTATGATATCCTGTTTCATACCATCCCATAAAAAGGAACGTTTGACCCTGTCATAGGTTTTGGTGAACCTGGAGTGCCCTGCTATGGGTGTAGCATGAAGATAAAAAAGTACCGTGGATTTAAGCTTTGATTTTTTACTTAAATACAAACGACATTTGTATCAAAGTTCCTCATCGAGCCAAGAGTGTGTAAGGTAGCTAGAGAGGTAGTGGGGGGGCCCAGAGGGCCCATAGTGATAATAGTGGAGGTCATTCAATGTAAAATGGACTAGGTCCACTATATTATTAAATAAGGCCCACTATGGTAGTTAGATATAATAAATGTAAGAGGACTTCTTAGAAGGTTCTACTTCTAGAAGATTCATTTTCTAGAATGTTCTTAGGTGATGGTAGCACTATATAAAGGGGTTCAAACAATGTAATGAGAATGAAGAGAAGTATTGTATTTGGAGCTGAAGCTCATTAGGAGGATGCCCCCTCGAAGAGGCAAGTGAACAGGAGAGGATCCCTTCCATAATAGGATCCATTGTATGGTGTTGCCCTACCTCAAGG
>SNQJ01S0049321.1:0-39742 GCA_010110895.2 Picea sitchensis | reverse complement strand
TAAAAACTATATAAAATCCTTAGAAATTTGAATATTTTTACAAAAATATCGCCAAACATTTATAGTTGGCATATGAAGGATAAGTAAGATTCGCCAAGGTTTCTACATTTTAAAATAAATTTCCATCCTTAAAATCATCCCTATGAGTAAGTCATAAAAGAATACCAACAAGTGTTTCCTCAACTGTTTGTTGAACACATGGTTCATGTAGGACTGGAATGTGGCTGGGCATTGGTTAACCCAAAGGGAATTACCAAAAACTCGTAATGGATGTAGTGACACATAAAGGATATTTTTGAGATGTCCTCCTCCCTCATATTGATTTGATGGTAGCCCGAACGAAGATCATTTTTTGTGAAATAGATAGCTCCATGCAGCTCATCCAACAACTCATCAATCCTGGGTATGGGGTACCTGTTTTTGATCGTCCTTTTATTCAAAGCCCGGATGTCAATGCACATTCTCATCATTTCATCCTTTTTCTTAACCAAGACTACTGAAGAAGTGAACGGGCTTGAACTCGGCCTGATGTGTCCCATGTCTAGAATCTCTTTGATGGCCTTCTCTATCTTGTCTTTATACTTCTTGGGATGCCTATAGGGTGTGGTGATAATTGGTTTAGCCCCTTCTTCTAGCTCAATAATGTGCTCGAACCCCCTGTCTGGTGGCACACCCGGAGGAATCGGCCCAAACACCTTGTGGTGCCTGTCAAGGATTTTTTTAATCTCTGGAGCATAGTGCACCTTTCCCTTCTTGTCCACTCGTGTTGAGACTTTACATTCTGATACGTATACAATTTCTTCCCTTCTGAAGATGGTTTCCATCCTCTTGGCCATGACCACTCTGGCGGAGTTACCTGTCATGCCTCTGAGCACAAACTTTCGTCCTCCTTCCTCTAGAAAGGACATTTCCATGGTCTTGTAATTGGTGGTGATGGGACCTAAAGTGCTGAGCCACTGCACCCGTAGGATGATGTTGGTATCAGGAAGATCCATCACATACACATCCTGAACTAACTCATGCCTTCCTAAGGTGATTTTCATACCTGGTATGTATCTGTCACAAGGCATAGTACTCCCACCTGCTACCTCTACTTTGAACCCTTCAAACTCTACTGTAGGTATGTGCCTCCTCTTTAATAATGCCTCATCAATGAAATTGTGGGAAGCTCCTCCATCAATCAGAACCGAGACTCTCTTTCCCTGCAAGACCCCTCTCATCCTGAAGGTGTTGAACTTGGGTACCCCATTGATAGATGCCAAGGTAGCCTTCTCTCCAGCCGCACAGTCAAGTTCTGGAACCTCCTCTTCTCCTCTTTCTGTAGTTTCGGCCTCAATGTTTTGTATCTGACCATACTCTTCCTCCTCTTCATTGTCTGAGGTAAATTCTATATAGTGAACCTAGCCACGTCCCATGCACTTATGTGATAGATTCCATGGTTCTTTGCAAGTGAAGCAGAGTTGCTTTCTCCTCAATTCCCTTCTGGCGTTGTCATCTATCCTACCACGGCCCCTGTCAAATCCCTTTGGGTCACGTCCCCCTTGATTCATTGGAGGTCTTTGATCTCTTCCTCCACTGTTAAGAGGTGGTCTGGGTATGAATCTAGGCTTTGCAGCTGGCCCCAAATCCCTNGGGTTTAAAGGCCTTTACCCAACCCTTCAAGGGTTCCATCAACCCTTCTGTGAAAAGCATCATGAGCCTTGTTGAGGACATATCCTGTACCATAACTGCCAATCTCTGAAATTCATCAATATACACTTCAACCGTACCTGTTTTTTTGAGTTGGGGAAGCTCCCAGAATTGTAGCTCAGGATCTCCTTGGTCAAATCTATCAATGAGCCTCTGAGTGAACTCTATATAGGATACAATCTGATTGTGGCCGAGTGTGGTGAGTCCATGATACCACCAGTCATGAGCCTTTCCATCCAGGTACATAGTGGTGAATTTGATGGCCTCCATCTCTCTCATGGGGTTGATTTGCAGGTAAGTATCCAACTTTTGTACCCAAGATTGAGCTGTCATCTTGGTCGTACCATCAAAGTATGGAATTTCTATTTTTCCCGCTATTCGTTCAAACTCAAAACGTCCCCTGTTGTTTGTCCTGGGTTGATTTATGAACTTGAGTTGACAATACTGGTCTAGGGACATCTTTTTTTGGATCTTCATATCTAAACTGTAGTATTCATTGGTACTCCTCGCCAATTGTCCCACAAAATATTCAACCAATTCCTGTTTCCCTAGCTCATCTGAGAATGTGGGCATATACGGTCTCGGGTTGGCTTTGCCTCTCATATGTCGGCCAAACTGTTCATTTGTGAATGTGGGTATGTATCTCTTCGAATTGATCCTACTACCCATTTGACCCTGGAGTGTGTCTCCTTCCAAACTCCCCTCAGATCTGGAAGATTTCTCCTGATTATGTCTAATCTCCTCATGGATCCCACCGGATCCACCGGCCTCCTTATGCCCATAAGTATCAGGGCCTTTCCCCTTATGTGCCATTTCCATTAGAAATGCAGTTAGCTTGGATTGGTTCATGTTCATTATTTGCAAGTTCTCGTCAACTTTCTTCAATGTTTTAGAAAGCTCAGCTTGTCCCTTCCTGTTGCTTTCATGGTACTTGTCCAAATATCGGACCAATGTTCTTTCCGTGTGGTTGACGGATTGCTGGAACTTGTTAAATTCTGCTGCTACGAGAGTCAAGTCTAAAGCTTCATGGTCATCTACGGATCCCTCCATCTCAGCCTCTATTTTACTACTGAGTTTCTTCCTCCAACCCATAAGGATATCGTTGTACCTTTGCATGCGCCGATCCTTCCACAAGTTTGGAGGATCGAAGCTC
Organism: Picea sitchensis; assembly: GCA_010110895.2. NCBI lineage: Eukaryota > Viridiplantae > Streptophyta > Pinopsida > Pinales > Pinaceae > Picea > Picea sitchensis. Next base: position 36,900 of record SNQJ01S0049321.1, on the reverse strand, counting down.
TGATACCACTGTAATGATCCCAAGACAAATATTTTCTTGGAATCACTAACTACTACTGATCTATTGATGTGCAGGTATTTATTGAGTTATTAAGTGCATACAAGATTCATCAACACATGAAGATCACAATGTATTCAAGATGTATAAGCACAAGCAAAGATCTGACCTTTTTATTATGATCAATGTAAGATCAATACAATAGATGGTCGATCTAGCATAAACCTCAGATGGTTGTACAAGAAATAGATATGAGATGCTACAAAATGTTCCCGACAATACAAAATAAGCCTCCAAAGGCTGGATATACAATGAAGACTGAATCAAGTAGATCTGAGCCATACTAATGCTCAACCTCCAAGTTGGAAAGTGCCATGCCCTGCTAGAATGCTAAAGCCCTCAATAATTCGGCCCTACTACCAAAAGTGTCGAATCATCCTGATAAATATGCCAAATGATAGATCGGGCAACTGCAAGGACAACCCAGATGTCCAAATTCCCAAATCCACTCTCAAACCCTGTAGATATGAATTCTTCCACTGAATGGTGTGCCCCATTGGATGACTGAAACCCTAGCTGGTTCGACCCAAATGAAGGAGGCCTCCAAATTCTATGAAACTCTCCAAGAATATAGATCAGGCTATGAGAATCTCATGGGAGAAGTTTCGGACTCAGATCTCAAGCATATCTCCCTAGATCTGAGTTTTACTGAATCACATGACATCCCCTATGGCCCCAAGATGTCCCAATCTGAAGAAAAATGTAGAATGATGATAACACTCCAGAAAATCCCTCAAAATGATGGTCCTACCCTTGCAAACAAAACCCAACTGTCAGAATGGCCCCAGGCCCTCAGGATAAGATGGATCGAACCTCCCTCTAGATGATGGTTCACCCTTGCTGGAAACACAAGAACCGTATGACCTGCTACCTTCTGAAGCGCTAGATGGAGATGGGCTGAGACTAGAATGGTGTGGAGGAGTCTTTCATCCCTGAGACAAAGTTGTGGAACAAGGTGAGTGGATATTTCACCACCGAGTTACTCACAAGGGTTTGTACAACAAAACCCCCAAACTGAATGCTCAAGAGCAATAGCAAATGCTAATCCAAAACTAGAATGCCCAATAGGTGCGCCCGAACCTCTTACTTATACTTTTTTCCTTCTAATTCTCTTTTGAGTTAGGTTAACTCCTAGGGTTAATATTCTATTCTTCTGTTGAGTTATCTCTTACCCTTAATCCCTTTTCCTTTGTTAAGTCAACTTAAAAATATAACTTTAGCCTCCTTGACTTCCCCCTTCAGTGTAATACTATGACCTAGTGGGGGTTCCCAGGCCACTGAGTCTCCACATCACCTCTCTAAGAGGTGGGGGACATTACACAGAGTGAAAGTGTAACTTCCCCGACCTTAGACTACTGGGCTATGCCACACGATATGTTTCCATGAACTGCGTATAAATTAAAAACATAAAAATATTCTGGAAATACAATTAATACAATTAATTGTATTAATAAAATTATTCATTCCCACTGTATATGAATTTAACAAACAATTAATACTCTGCAGATACCCATATTCATGTAGAATATACAATATTAATACACATGCAACATTCATAGGAAGAACCCACAAAAATAAACGCATGTATAATTACACAACATGTAAATTAACACACAATTGATACTTATCTCTGATAAATAAGATCACCAATTGGGTGAAGACCTTCCATGCTCCTCCCAACCTTATATCGCACTGCGCAAATCTCACAACAATGGTCACCCCTAAAGTGGGATTAAACTCCACCAAGGTAAAGGGATTCTTAACCAGGATGATGTTACTCAGAAAACTGGAAGGACTACATCATTGATGCCAACTCCAACTAACAACCTACCACCTCACATTCCCCATATGCCTGTCCCACCCTAGGAAGTGTGCCCCTTCTCTACTCAACAATCATTCAGATTCCCCACTTCCCTTCTAGGGCTTCAGAAATAGGTCAGACAAGAAGTCCCAGAGCACTGTAGTTGTAGTTTAGAACCTTCGAGAAATCAATTTCCCAACAATCCTCTAAACTAGAGAGAATTTCTCACGGGCTTGACAACTCGCTTGTTCAGTCTTCTATGGGCCAGACAAATTACTTCTTTTTTCTTCTATGGGCATGAAAAACTTGCTCCTTCAGTCCAGCGCCTAAGCTCCACAGGTACAGTATCCACACATGTACAGGTGCAGGAAAATCTATGGGACTACTGAAAATATGTCATTCTAGGAAAACAAAGGGATGATGGTGTTAGCACTAGAAGTCACCTCTGGATTGCGGCAAAGGTAAGCCCAACACCCATCAATTTTATGTCACAATGAATAAATTTAAAGGGGGTTTAATGGACATAGACTGAGGATAATATCGCTTTAACTCAGAAAATTGGATTGATATGTGAGAACAGGTGAGGTCTTGATCTAACTTTAGTCAGCAAGTTGTATTAAGGGTGATTAGGATGAAGAACTTGGGGAGAAAATGTAGAGGTCTACTGTGGACATTCAGTCTGCCAATAGCCTAAGGAAGAAAAACTTCAAATACAATATCCTCTTGAATCTAAAACTCTAGGAAACTAAAAATGCCATAACAATAATGCAATCAAACATACATTACAATACAATTACGACAACTCGACTGGATCATCCATTCCCAAGTCTTCAATATCAGAAGAAAAAGAGATGAAAAGAAAGCTTATTGTCATTAAACAAGAAGTCTCAAATGGCCACACATAACCAAAGAACCAAAGGCTTCATTAAAACTTTACAAATAAGGAGCATAGCTCAACCATCGACCATGACAAAATATCAAAATAAACTATTTATACTAAGAACAACTCACTCCCACCAGGGGAGCACTCTGGTCATTGCATTTAAGGCTTGACGTCTGCATATTCTTCTGTCATGATTCACTTTCATTCTCCTGTCAGACGCAAGATCAGATCGCTATGGGATTTGCAGAAAAATCCATTGAGAGGGGGAATTTGTGCTAACACTCTGCCTCCACGGCTAGCCTTTCCATGCTTTCCATTTATGGGGTGAAACGATGTTTCAACCACCTCCCCCATTTCCATTAATTTCTCCCATCAGGATCCAGATGAAATATGACACCCATGAATGTTCTTGGAGATGTTCATGGCTCCTTCAAGTCAATCCCAATGCCTTGACGCCATTTAGATATTCCTCTATGAAAATATAGGTGCCCTCGGCTTCTAGAGTGGCTCCTCTCCATATCTTCATGTGACCTCAGGTCATGAACTAGGGATTCCTTCATGGAATTTTTGGATTTCATATTTCACAAGTCTTCACTCTCCTTGATTCCAAACATCCCGATGCTCGAATCTGTGAAATGGCCCATCCAGATTGACAATCAGATTCACTTGGAAATCAACAACCAAGATGCTTGCTTGAAAACCTTAGTTGCTCGCTGCTCAGTAGGCACTTATCCTTCTTTATGGCCATGTTTCCTATATAACCACGGGTTGTGATTGTGGGCCCAACTCCTGGGTGCTTTGTGACTTCCTGTTTTGTGAATCTATATTGTGCTCCATGCTAAAACTCTGAGTTGCGAAATTGTGATTTATCAAATCAGGTGCAACACGTCCCTTTGAATCAGAAAACCCAGATGTATATCGACATTTCAGAACTCAGAAAGTCTACACATTCCTCACTGGTGCCACACATCCTATTGGATCGGATGGCTCCTGTTGATTTCAAATTTTGGGGGTTCAGATCTTTCACAAATAACTTCAACAATGTTCTGAACTCTTGATTTCTGCGACTATTATTTTTCATCGATCTCTGAAATTTGAAATGCAAATTCCTTCACCAAACTGAACTTGCTCGCTCGCTTGATTTGAGTCCATATCAGACCACTCTAAGTGTTGCCCTTGTGTTCATTGTTGTGGCCTGTATAAATAATTACTTGAATGATTGGCTGAGGGCTTGGGAAAGAGAAAGATCAATGATAGAGGTAGAGAGGGTAGTGATTGACCTAGATAAAACAAAAGCTTGGGGCCAAGACTTCTCAGAAAGGACTACACAAAACAAAAGGTCACTCAAACGATTGAGGAAAAACATAGATCAAATTACAAGTTGAAAGGGGAAAAACTTAAGGTTTGGTCAACGAAAAGGATAAAGGAAAGGAAAAACTACAGACTTAAGTAGAAACCACAAACCCATAAGACTCTAACAAGTTTATGTGATAACATTTGTCTCCACAGGGGATGGAATGCTCCTTGTGAGCTGCCAAGAAAATTAGTTCCAGTGCTTTAGTATTGGGTGATGGAGTCTATCTATTTAAAACAAAATAAACATAAAAGAATGAACGGTATTTACAATGGTGGGACACCGACTGTGGATTCAAACAAAAAACGTTTTTAGAAAGTGCCGATTAACAAGGCCACCAAAAAATCCAGCACCCTCCAAATTATGCAACCTGTAAGTATTATTAGGGAATAACTCAGATATTCTGAAGGGGCTGATCCACAAGGCATCAAATTTACCATGATTGCCTTTGTCCTTCTTAGGTGCATTCCATTTTAGCACTAGATCTCCTAGCTGGAAATCCTCCTTTCTTACTTTCCTGTCAAAATCGTGCTTGATATTCTGTTGATGTTCATGTGATTTGTCCAGTATCTTCTCCCTAGTCTGTTGCACTTCTACCAGCTGTAGTATCCTCCTGACCATGTCATGAGGTTCTCCTTGGTAGTCCTGGAAGAATTTTTCCACTTGCAAGGTGAGTTGAGAAGGAAAGATGGATTCAAATCCGTATACAAGACGAAAAGGAGAGACACCTAGAGACCTCTTTGTTGTCACTTTGTTAGCCCACAGAGAAAATTTGAGCTTTGAATCCCATGATTTCTTATTTTCCTCTAACAGTCTTTTGATAATATTTATAAGTCTTTTGTTAGAGGACTCTGCTAGTCCATTTCCTTGGGGATAGTAGGGGGTGGAGTGGATCAATGAAATTCTGAATTGCTCACAGAATTTGACCAATGGCTCAAAATTGAAGGATGAAACGTTGTCAGTGATGATTATGTTGGGACAACCAAACCTTGCCATAATATTTTCAAGGAAACCAATGACTACTTTGTGAGAAGCATTTCTTGTGGGAATAAATTCTATCCATTTGGTGAAATAATCAGTTGCAGTTAAGATCCATCTGTGTTGACCACTTGAAGCAAGATGAATTTCCCCAATAAAGTCTAGGCCCCACTACTGAAAGGGTCCCACAACTACCATGGGCTTTAATGGCAGAGACTTAAGTTGTTTCTTCCCAGAGAACTTTTGGCACTTAAAACAAGCTATGATATTTGCATAGACATCAGTGAATAGGTTATGCCAAAAGTACCCAGCCTGAGAATTTTATAAGCTGTGGTTCTCCATAAGTGATGTCCCCCACATAGGTTGTCATGAAAATAAAACATAATCCTTTGGGCCTATTGTGGGTCTAAACATCTCAGGAATACTCCTAGAGGGTCTCTCCAATACAAGACCTTGTTAATAAGGAAATATCTAATTGCTTTGATCTTTAAGGCTCTAGCCTTTCTTTTCCCCATTCCATCAGGAGGTCTTAACTCTTGCAGAAAAAATATAATCTCTTTGTACCAGGCACATTCTTCCAGCGGAGGGCCACCCTGAGAACTTATATCAATGAACTTAGCTTGCTGATTTTCTGAGCAAGTGTTGATGAATTTAACCCCCAAATATTTGCAATTAGATTCAACCAATAGCTTGGATAAACCTTGGCCTTTAAATAGTTTGGTGGGGTTTATTTCCAGATCAAATTCAAGGATTTTGGCAATCCACTTGCTCCTTTTTCCGTCTATGTCAGGCTGAATGAGAATGTCCTTCACAGAATATGAAGGAACATATGCAATGACCTTTGAATGCAAGACATAGATCTCGAAAGATTTGAGGGCTTTCACCAAAGCATAGGCCTGCTTCACCATCGTGTCATATTTGATCTATGCATCTCTTAATGCCTTGTTGAAAAAGGAAATAGGTTGCTCCATCCCCTCGGCATTCTCCTACAATAAAAGGACTACCAGTGTGTTAAAAGAAGCAAAGGAAAAAATTAGAAAATCCTTGGAATAATCAGGACTAATAAGCATTGGTGCCTCATTCAAGGCCTTCTTGATTTGATTGAAGGAATTTATGGACTCAATAGTCCATTTTACTTCATTCCCCTTCCTGAGCATGGATGTAATATGCTTCATCAATTCAACGAAATTTGAAACAAATCTTCTTAGGAAATTAATTTTGCCTAGGAAAGACTGAACTTCCTTCTTGGATCTGGGAAGTGACAAGTTTTGGATAGCTTTCACCCTACTTGAATCAATCCTGACCCCCTCAGCTAATACTATGTGCCCCAAAAATTTTCCCTCCCGCATGGAAAATAAAGATTTCTTGGGATTTAGGGATAGACAAAACCTTTTGCATTTTAGGAAGACCCTTCTCAGATGATGGCAATGTTCTTTATCAGATCTGGAGAAGACTTTGATGTCATACAAATAAATTAACACAAATTTATTCCTTTCTCCAATGAAGGTGATGTCCATGGCTCGTTGGAAGGTTTCTCCTGCGTTCATCAATCCAAAGGGGATTTCGACATACATGAATGTGCCCCAAGGAGTGGTGAAGGTTGCCTTCTCTCTGTCTTTAGGCAAGACAGATATATGATTGTAGCTAGAAAATCCATCAATCATGGAAATCCTAGATGCACCTATTACCCCCTGCAATATGTGTTCCATCTTCAGCAAAGGGTAACTTTCCTTCTTAGAGATTCTATTCAGATTCCTGAAATCGACACACAATTTGATTTCTCCATTTTTCTTCCTCACTAGAACCAGGTTGGCTACCCATTCAAAATATATCAAAGGGACAATTATTTGGGTCTTCAAAAAATTCTTTACCTCCCTTTCCATAATAGGCAGCAGTATGGGGTTTATTTGTCTTAATTTCTGCCTAAATGGTTTGGCCTCCTCTTTCAATGGGATCTTATGCTCAATGAAACTTGTGTCATATGTTTTTAGATCCTCATATGTCTAGGAAAATACATCAGAAAATTCTCTTAATAACTCAACATACCCAGTCATTTGTTCCCTTGATAGGCTGCTTGACAATTTGACAAATTTTGGATCCTCCTATGTGTCAGCATTGCACTCATTCACGTCAGCTTCTTCATTTGAGGCTTTTCCCTTTACTGCCACATCGTTCCTGTCAAATAGTCTTTCCAAAGGAACTAGTCCCTTTGGGATATGATTGTTGGGTAGATGGACAATATGTTGGTTATTAATTTTGTTCAGAAAAGCATCACCATGAGGATTTATTTGAGAATCATGATCTTGATCAATGTGTAATGCATAAAACTTATCAACGGTCTCCAAGAATCTTTTGATTTCCAGATCATCCTCAAACACTTTCCAATGCTTGACATTTTCAGGTATAGAGGGTCAAAATCACTAGCATAAGTGATTTTAGCAGAGGCTTCTGTAGGCTTTATCTTAGCAGGAATCTTGTTGTACATTTTATTGAATCTATTAGAGAAGTCAGAAACAAATTCTCCCTCTTTTCTCTTTAGAGACTTGAACTCAGTGATATAATACATAAAGTCTTTTTTATCCCCCCATTGTCTCAAGAAGACATCATCTAAAGCCTCAATCCAAACAATGTATACAGGGGTTAATCCTATGAACCATTTCCTTACCTCACCATCAAGGCTCTGGACAAAGACTCTCATCTATACATCTTCATTTTCAATATTTAGATTGTCTACATAATTGTAGAAGGAAGCAAGGTGTTCTTCAACAATTATGTCTTCTTCCCTAGTGAATTTATGCATGTATTTTAGGTAGTCTCCAATAGGGAGAGCATTCATTGGTTGAGGTAGGACTAGAGGGGCATATCTTGTAGCCACTATGGCATCCATTATGTTCCTAGGGGGATTATCACCCACCATTGGGATGTGAGGTGGGGGAGAACTAGGAGGGGATGGATTTCGAATAGGGGAGACTGTGGATGTGTTTTTGGGAGGAAAGGGAAACAACATAGGATTATGGAAAAAGGCTAGAGGGCTTGAGGGAAAATAGGTTTCCCTCTCTGTAAAAGCAACAACTCTAATAGAGGGAGTAGTGGTAAAACCAAGAGTGATAAAATCTTCTGAAGTCCTGGGTCTAAACCGTGGTACAACTTTAGGGGAGACAGGAGTGACAAGACTTTCTCCTTCTAATCCCAGACCAAGAGAGGAGAAATTAGCAGGAACACTCCCAAACTTAAGCTTTGGGAAACTCCAACAGATGGTATAACAGAAAAAAGAAGAGAAACTATTGGAGTTTCTAAATGAGGATGGTGAAAATCATCAGAAATACTTGGTTCAACAACTAAAGTACCTTCCTGAGGGGTCTTCTTTCTTCTGACAATTTTCTCTGGGTCAGCTTTAGGTGTTGCTAGAGGCAGTTGTTGGGTAGACCTATTGTGTCTTACTTTGGAAGAAACAACTGAAAATAGTGGAGTCACAACAGTGGAGTCTCCAAGTGCACAGTAGAAATCTTCAATGTACTGAGTTCTGATGCACCTTCAAAATTAGTAAGCTTGTCGTTCAATCCCAGGGAAAATATTCAATTCATCCCCAACAATGACACCATAAATTTTATCACTAGAAGTCACCTTTGGATTGCGGAAAAGGTAAGCCCAATACCCATCAATTTTATGTCACAATAAATAAATTTAAAGGGGGTCTAATGGACGCAGACTCAGGATAATATCGCTTTAACTAAGAAAACAGGACTGATATGTGAGAATAGGTGAGGTGTTGATCCAACTTTAGTCAGCAAGTTGTAGTAAGGGTAAGTAGGATGAAGAAATTGAGGAGAAAATGTAGAGGCCTTCTATGGACATCAGGTCTTCCAGTAGCCTAAGGAGGAAAGGATTCAAATACAAGATCCTCTTGAATCCGAAACTTCAAGAAACCGAAAACGCCATAACAATATTGTAATTAAACATACATCACAATAAAATTAACTCAACTCGACTAGATCATCCATGCCCGAGTCTTCAATATCATAAGAAAAAGAGATGAAAATAAAGCTGACTATCATTAAACAAGAAGTCTCAAATGGACACACATAACTAGAGAACCAAAGGCTTCATTAAAACTTTACAAATCAGGAGCATAGCTCAACCATCGACCATAAAAAAATATCAAAATAAACTATTTATACATAGAACAACTCTCTCCCACCAGTGGTGCACTCTCATCATTGCATTCAAGGCTTGGAGTCTGCATATTCTTCTGTCAGGCTACACTTGCATTCTTCTATCAGATGCAAGATCAAATCGGTATGGGCTTTGCAGAAAAATCCATTGATAGGGAGACTTTGTGCTAGCACTCTACCTCCATGACCAACCTTTCCATGCTTTCCATTTATGTGGTGAAATAAGGTTTCAACCACCTCCCCCATTTCCATTAACTACCCCCATCGAGATCAGGATGAAATATGACACCCATGAATGTTCTAGGAGATGTTCACGGCTCATTCAAGTCAATCCCAGTGCCTTGAGACCACATAGATATTCCTCTGTGAAAATATGGGCACCCTCGACTTCTGGGGTGGTTCCTCACTTAATGTGACCTCGGGTCATGAACTGGCGCTTCCTTCATGGAGTTTTGGGATTTTTCATTTCATGATTCTTCAGTCTCCTTGATTCCAAACATCTTGATGCTTGAATTTGCAAAATGTCCCATCCATATTGATGATCATATTCGCTTGGAAGTCAACGGCCAGGATGCTTGTTCAAAAACCTCAGCTGCCCACCGCTCAATAGGCACTTATCCTTCTTCATTGCCCTATTTCCTATATAACCATGGTCTGTTATCATGGGCCCAACTCTTGGGTGCTTTGCAACTTCGTGTTTAAGAAATCTATATTGTGCTCCATGCTAAAACCTCAGAGTCGTGAAATCACGATTTCTCAGATCAAGTGCCAGGCATCCTTTTGAATCAAATGACCCAGATGTATATCAACATTTTGAAACTCAGGAAGTTTGCGCATTCCTCACTTCAGCTTTCCCGAAATGACTTTCTCCATGATTCAGATCTAGTGCTACATGTCCTCTTGGATCAGATGACTCCTATCGATTTCAGATTTCGGGGGTTCATATCTTTCACAAATAAATTCAACAACGTTTCGAACTCCCAATTTCCATGACTATTATTCGTCATCGATCTCTAAACTTTGAAATGAAAATTCCTTCACCAAAATGAACTTCCTCGCTCGCTTGATTTGAGTCCATATCAGACCACTCTAAGTGTTGCGCTTGTGCTCACTATTGCGGCCTATATAAATAATTACTTGGATGACTGGCTAAGGGCTTGGGAAAGAGAAACATCAATGACAGAGGTAGAGAGGGAAATGATTGACCCAGAGAAACCAAAATCTTGGGGCTGAGACTTGTCATAAAGGACTACACAAAACAAAAGGTCGCTTAAACGATCGAGGACAAACACAGATCAAATTACAAGCCGAAAGGGGAAAAACTTAAGGTTTGGTCAACGAAAAGGAGAAAGGCAAGGAAAAACTACAGACTTAAGTAGAAACCACAAACCCACAAAACTTTGACAAGTTTATGTGACAACATATGGGAAAACAAGATGATGGCCTCCTAGAATCATAATGTGAATGGAATCCTGAGTAAATGGTACAGTGATAGACACAGTAGATTTCAGAGGATAGATCAAAACACATGAGTGTAGGAAATGGAGGAAAAATGCATGATGAACAACATGCTGGAAAAATGATAGAATGAAGGAATCCCCCAAAATGAACTAAGTCTCCACTATTTGTTTACATGCGCTTAACTTGACACTTGTCTTGTTGAGAGCTGCTTTGGCCCACTTGTCCCCCTCCTTAAATCTTAGGATAAAATAATTATCAACATTTTATACATTAAGGAATATTAGTATAATACTCCTTTTTGTATGAATCTCCCTAGCTTAGCCCCTTAACCTTAAGTTTTATCCGCCCCCCTTTCCCTAACTGGTGGATTTCATTCCCCCATGCTCTTTCATGTGGTTGGTCTACATGCATTGGTGTATTTTTCATTAAAAATTGTATGTAAAGACATTTACATTTATATTATAGACATACTATATTTTCTGCATCCCGGCTCACCAGCCTAAGTACAATTATATTTACATTTATAGTTGGAGTTCGATCTAGGGGTGTTACATTCCCCTCCCCTTTTTTATGCACTATCCTCAGTGCAATATATACGCATATACAACCCAAAATTTCAAAAATTCAAAAAATGATATGGGTATTCTTCCTACATAACATCCTCATGCTCCCAAGTTGCATCTTTAGGACCATAACAGGTCCATTGGACCTTTACTATATCTATGGCTCAGGCGTAGAGATGCTTGGTCTTTCTGTCCAATATGCACACCAGATGCACTTGAAAAGCGCCTTCTTGCTCCACCTAAATCAAATTCCAATCAATAACATGATGAACATCATGTCTATACTTTTTGAGCAGTGATACATGGAATACATTATGAATAGACATTGATGTAGGTAAGGAAGAAATGTATGCTACAGGCCCAATCCTCTCTAGGATTTCAAATGGCCCACAATAACGAGCTGCCAACTTTGAACAATTTCCCAAGTTTAGGGAACTTATGTTGGCCTTTACTTTCAAGAATACATGGTCACCCACTTTAAAATCCCTGTGATTCTTGCCCTTATAAACATATCTTTTCTTCCTGTCTTGAGCAACCTTTAATTTCTTCTTTATTTTCAACATTTTCTCTTCCATTTCTTTGAGTAATTATGGCCCAACCACTGCTCTATTTGCTGGATTGTCCCAACTTACCAGTGTGTTTCACCTTCTTCCATAAATTGCCTCAAATGGGATCATCTTTAGAGATTCTTGGTACCCATTTTTATAAGAAAATTATACTAAGTGTAGGTAGTCTTCCCATTTTGATGGTTTATCCATCATATACATCCTCAACATATGTTCAATTACTTGATTCACCCTCTTTGTTTGTCCATCTAATTATGGATGATAATTTGTGATAAAATTCAAACTCGTTCCAAATCCTTTAAATAATCCTTTCCAAAAAATTGATGTAAATTTTTTATCTCTGTCAGACACAATTGTCTTGGGAATACCATGTAGTTTAAAATTTTCCTTTATATAAATATCAACAATGTTGGTTTCCTTGTGTGTGAGCTTTACTGGAATAAAATGGGTGGCTTTAGTAAGCTTATCCACCACAACCATGATAGAATCATGTTGCTTTCTTGTTCTGGGTAGTTTAGTGATGAAATCCATTAGTACAACTTCCCATTTCCACTTTGGAATGGGTATTAGTTGTAGAAAAATAGCTGGGTGTCTATTCTCATCCTTGACCTTTTGACATTCCAAACATTTGGAAATAAAATCAACCACTTCTTTCTTCATTTCTAACCAATAATATTGGCCCTTGACAACTGCAATAGTTTTCTGATAACCTGGGTGCCCAACATAAGGTACATTATGCATTTATTTCACTATCATATTTTTCAATTCCAGGGAATTTGGTACATAGGTTCTACCTATCTACATGAGAATTACATCATTTCTTAGCTTATAGTCTTCAATTTTCTGTTGAAAAATACCTTTTTGTAATTTTGTTATTATTTCCATGTATTGCAAATTTGATTTTGCAGCCTCCAAGATTTTATCTTTCAAATATGATTGGTACATGCTAATGGATTTAGCATGCAACTCATGCACCCTCTTGCTAAGTTCATCAACCACCTTGTTCTCTTTTCCTTTGATATGATTTATATTAAAGTCATATTCACTAAGAAACTCTAACCACCTACTTTACCAGGCATTTAGAGTTGGTTGACCAAACAAATTTTTAGACCATTATGATCTGTCCTCAACTTGAACCTTTTTCCCATGAGGTAGTGCCTCTAGATCTTCAAGGCATGCATTATGTATGCCAACTCCAAATCATGAGTATCAGAGTTCCTTTCATGCTCCTTCGACTTCCTTGATTCATAACATACAACATACCCATTTTGACTGAGGATTCCACCTAGCCATTCTTTACATGCATCAGTGCATACAATGAAGTCTTCATTTGGATCAATGATACTTAGTATGGGAGAACTTTTTAATAATTTCTTCAATTGTTGGAAACTCCTTTCACAATCCAATGTCCACTGAAACTTCACTCCCTTATTTTGCAAAGAAGTGATCGGGTGTGCAATCTTAGAGAATCCTCCAATAAATCTCCTATAGTATCCTGCAAGGCCCATGAATGATCTAACCTCTATCACATTCTTTGGTGTTGACCATCCTCTAATGGTCTCAATCTTTTTTGAATCCACTGTTATACCTTCCTATGATATGATATGCCCCAAATAGTGAATTTTCATCTGATAAAATGGGCACTTGCTCAATTTGGCATACAACTGATGCTCCCTTAATACATGTAGTACCATCCTCAAGTGTTGTTCATGCTCTTCCTTCGACCTATAATATATAAGAATTTGACCCAAAAATACAATGAAAAAATTATCTAAGTATTCTCTGAAAATACCATTCATTAAACACATGAAGATAGTTGGTGCATTTGATAACCCAAATGTCACCACTGTTAATTCATAATGGCCATACCGTGTTCGGAAGTAAGTCTTGTTGATGTCTTCTTATTTAATTCTTACTTGATGATAACTTGACCTGAGATCAATCTTAGAGAATATTTTTTCATTCTTCAACTGATCAAAGAGGCCATCGATCATTGGAAAAGGATACTTATTATTTACAGTTACCTTGCTCAACTTCCTGAAGTCAATACAAAGTCTCAATGTTCCATCCTTCTTCTTCACAAATAATATTGGAGTGCCCCAAGGTGACACACTTGGGTGTATATGTATATACCCCTTCTTCAGAAGCTCTTCAAGTTGCATTTGGAATTCCTTTAATTCTGGTGTACTCATCCTGTAAGGAGTCTTGGATACTGGGGCTACTCCAGGCATCAGATTGATGGAGAAATCAATATCTCTTTTAGGGGGTAAACCTAGTATTTCTTTAAACAGGTTACACATCTTCAAAATATTTTAGGACTACGTAACTTCAATATTTGACACCTTATCTTTAGGTTTTTCTTCCCTATGTCCTGCAAATATTTGACATCCTTTTCTATAACATTTCTTCAACTGCAATGCTGAAATGTCTCTAATAGTTAATTCCTTGTACTGTCCTTAAGTTTCCTTTTTTGTCCAGGAAAGTAAATGCCTTATTATGACAGTCTAGGATAGTGTGGTGTTGGTCCAACCAATACATACCAATTAGACAATCATAGGAGCCTAAAGGTAGGATGTTCAAGTTTTCCTCGGTTCTCAGTCCATTCATGTCCATCAGGAATGCCTTAACCATCTCATTAATTTTTCTTTTAGCTCTTGTAGCCAACTACACCAACCAATATTTTCCATGCTTGTTTATTGGAAAATGCAATCTTTCCACCATATTAGGATCTATATAACTATGACTAGCACTTGAATCAATTAAAATAACATTGGTTTGGTTGTTGAAATTACCTTCTACTTCAATCATATGTGACTGAAACTCATCTTTCTTTTTGTTCAGGGCTACATATATCTTAGGTACATTTCTGCCCATGTCCTCCATTGTTTCATCTTGTTGTACATTGTTAGAAGTCCTCACTTTTTCACCTCTGTGAGAATAATCTCGATACATATGATCTCCATTACAATCCCAACATTGAATAGGTGGTTTCCTTGGCCTTTCCCATCCCATCTCAATCATTCTAGGTTCTCTAGAAGTTGGTTGTCCCTAAGGATTATTTCTAAAGAATGGTTCTTTAGTCCCCTTCTTCCTTTGTTCCATATAGTATTTATTCTTGTCTTCCCAATACTATTGGAAAGTTGGCTTTCCTTTATGCTAATCATATAGGAATTTTTGGCACAAGGGCATACCCAGGGTTCAACTCTAACAACACACCAACAAACCCTAACTATTGGCCCTTATGGAAACACCTGTGAAGAAGATGAAGTCTCACCCGAAGTAGCAATAGGGGGGTTGTAGGACACAAGTTTCTACAACCAGAGGAAATTCAAGATGATTCCAAAACAACAACACAAAATAGCCCAGAGATTCTTAACAATATTATGCCTAACTTCGCGAAGTAAGTTATATCTTCTTATCTTCAACAGAAAAAATAACAATGCAATAATAGTATAAAAGGCAGTAAATAAAAAAGCATCAACCACATGGAACAACAATATTTTACGTGGTTCACCCTCTCCCTAGGGATACGTCTAAAGAACTGTGTTTATTAATAAAATAGATGAATATATATTGTTCTATCTTTGCACTCAGTTGTAGATCCTTCTCTCTGTTTCTCTTTATTTCCTATCCCTGCACACCCAGTTGCAGAGTCGATCTTCACACCCAGTGGAAGATCTCAAAATACAAGAATAACCTAAAAAATAACACTTCTACATCTCAACACCACTCTCACCTCTCATATCAACTCTTCTAGACCTCTATTTATACATTCCATGACTCTTAGAAAACCATGGACCAAAGCCCAGGTGCCAAATTCCTAGGTGCCAAAACCCTAGGTCCACATAACCCACATTTTAAGGAATTCACCGACCTTTTATTCCTTGATCTCTGCAAGGTGCTTGAAAGCACCCATTAGTGTCTTCTTCCGCTTGCTAACTTGTCAACGATCTATTTTCTTTGATGATTTTTCTTCCTTGATATTCTCTTACAACAACTTGATTTCCTTTACTTCGTTCCTTCTTTTATGATTCTTTAACCACTTCGACCATTCCTTGGTTTGTGTTCCTTCTGCGCACTTCATACTTTGTCTTTCTTCTTCCTTATTCTTCACTTTCTTCCTTAATACATGACCAAGGGCCAATAGGCCCCCAACACTCACATGCAACTCGTCTCGAGTCATTGCAGGGTTGAACCTTATGTATTACTTCGACTGCAAACTGCGTGGAGCAGCTTGTGTTTTCTGCTCTGTTCCTCCTTATCGTGTGAAAATTGTCTTTTTTGTGTCTGGTAACCAATTTCAACTGCACTTGGTACATGGACCCTTATTCCTTTACTTTTATTGAGAGTTGTGAGGAAGCTAGTTTTCGTAATACAACTTCAACCGACTCCCATTTACTAAACCATCCTTCCATTCTCCATTAAGAGTCTTCAACTGCGCAGCTCCACCTTCTGTAACATAGACAACCTTGAATGGCCCAAGCCAATGTGTCTTGAACTTTCCTGGATACTTCATGAACTTCCTATCATATAAAAGTACGAAATATCCTTGTTTAAATACTTTCTTCTTGATATGTTTGTCATGGTAAGCCTTTTCTCTTTCTTTTTGTACCTGCTGATGAAATCCTACAATGAAGCTGTCTTCCTCTAGTTCCATCAACTGTGCGAGCATGTCTTGAAAAATGTCAGTGTCAACCATACCTGTAAATGCTACAATTATTAAACTAGGAACCAAGCATTCCATAGGTACCACTGCTTCCAGGCCATAAACTAACTTGAAGGGAGTCTGCGTTGTTAAATTTTTGCAAGTAGTTCGATAAGCCCATAATTCTATTAGAATTCTCAAATCCTAATCATCTTTGTTAACACTGCAAATCTTAGTCAGCTCTGTCTCCAAAATTTTATTGAAATCTTCGACTATACCATTTGCCTGTGGGTGATATGGTGTGCTCTTATGATGGTGAACCTCGAATTCCTGAGTCAACACTTCAATAGTTTTGTTAATGAAGTCTGTGACTTGATCACTCATAAGGGTCTTTGAGCATCCAAATCTGGTTATGATATCCTCAAAGATGAACCGTGGAGCAGTAACTGCACTACAATATTCAACTTCTCTTGCTTCTACCCATCTGGTCAAATACTCTGTAGCAGTGATGATATATCAAGCTTCTGTGCATTTTCCTAGTGGGTTGATAGGTTCTACAAAGTCAATAGCCCATTTCTCAAATGCATGTAAAGTTAACTGAGGTGCTAAATGCATCTCATCCATTCTAGAAGGCTTACCTACTCTTTGACATACATCAGAGGCTCTATAGTATTCCTTAGCATCCTTATGTAAAGTGGGCCACTAGAGGCTAGCTTTGAGAACCTTCTGTGTTGTTTCTTTCCCTGCATAATGTCCTCCTGTGATGCCTTCATGTGCTTCTACAAGAATCAATGGTCTTTCTGAATCCATAACACATCTTCTTAAGATCTCATCTGGTCCCATCTTATATAACTATCCATCTATAATTTGAAAATCTACAGCGCAGACTACCAACTATTTCTTCTGAATAACTATATACTCATGAGGTGTCATTCCTGTGGATAGGAACTAGACTATCTCGATGAAGTGATCATCAAATTTCCTGATGGCCAACAATTGTGCATCTATTAGTGTATCATCCAAAATGGTACGTTCCTCTCCATGTTCTAACTTGGATAAGTGGTCATGTCCCTTATTCATTCTTCCTAGCTTGACCACAACCTCAAAGTCATACTCCTGGAATAATAATAGCCATCTGCATATTCTTCCCCCCAACACTGATTTGTTGACTAAGTAATTCAATGCAGAATGTTTAGTAAACATCTTAAAATGTCCTGCCAACAAGTAGTGTCTAAACTTCTGCAACGCATATACCATAGATAAGACTTCTCTTTTAGTGGTAGTATAATTCATTTCATATGTAAAAAGATTCCTTCCAACAAAGGCTATAGAGTGATCAATATCTCCTACACCTAGCTATGCTAAAACTGCTCCTAATGTAATGGATGAAGCATCGACATGAACATGGAATTCCTTACTCCAATCTGGAAAAGCCAAAATAGGTGTAGTGACCATTTTCTGCTTTAATGTGTTGAAGATCTACTGGCATTCCTCTGCCCATTGAAACTTACATTCCTTCTTTAATAGCTTCTCTATAGGTGTTTTTATCTGTGTGTAACCCTTAATAAACTTTTTGTAGTATCTAGTGTGTCCCAATGTAGTGCGCAACTGTCTAACCGAAGTAGGAGGAGGTAGATAAACAATGATATCAATCTTGGAAGGATCTACAAATGACCCCTACTTACACACAATGTGTCCTAACAACATTCCAAAAGGTGAAAAGAAAATACACTTCTTCAAGTTCAGGGAAATCTGACATTGCCTGCACTTATCCAACATTAATCTCAAACATTCAATATGATTTTTCAATAGACTAAAAATGGTCCAATAATCAAAGTATGCCTCCAAAAACTTATGTAAAAATTCCTTAAATTCTTCGACCACCACCCTGGAAAATATGGTTGGTGCATTCTTCAAACCAAAAGGCATCACAATGTACTGAAAAGAACCCCATTCTATTGCAAATGTAGTCTTATGTCTGTCCTCCTTAGCAATTTTGATTTGGTGATAGCCTAAAAATCCATCAGTGAATGAATAAAATTCCTTTCCTCCTACATTATCTAGAACTTCATCAGTAAAAGGTGTAGGAAATGGATCATGTAAACAGGAATCAATTAATTTCCTTAGATCTACACAGATTCTGATTTCTCCTGTCTTCTTATCTTGGATCACCATAGGGCTAATCCATTCAAATTCTTTGACTGGTTCTACAATTCTTTCTTCCAACATTCTATCTAATTCAGTCTTAACTTTCTGCTTGTACTTGGGATTCAATTTGTAAGGCCTCTGCTTGATGGACCTTTCATATTCTTTCAAAGGAATATTCATTTCTCCCATGGGCCCTTTAATTCCCTTCATATCTGTAAATTTGGTTGGAAACAAGTCCTAATACTGAAGCAATAGTTCTATAATCTTACTAATAGTAGCATCATCCCAATAGTCTCCAACATTTTCTAGATTAGGTGCTTT
This sequence comes from Picea sitchensis, assembly GCA_010110895.2. NCBI lineage: Eukaryota > Viridiplantae > Streptophyta > Pinopsida > Pinales > Pinaceae > Picea > Picea sitchensis. Next base: position 17,951 of record SNQJ01S0049321.1, on the reverse strand, counting down.
CTCTATTCCAATATTAACTTTCTTAATTTTAATAGGCTTCCCAACAAAAGGTTTAGTTTATGAAATGTTCACATTCCTAGGGTCATCATCCTCATCAACATTAATATTATAACAACCCTGTAACCGCTGAAGAGGCCCAGCCTATTCATATTCTTCTTGTTCAATAGGGGGGGTAGGTGCCTACTCAAAGACCTTCTGTCTTACAATTTGTAAATCCTGATCTACTGTGGGGTACTGAATTTCAAATAGGAATGTAGCTATAAATTTTTGTGTCACACCATACCAGTTTGTAGTGCATAAGCGTAGTTCTACTCGAGGATACCAGTTGATAGGTATAGTATCTAAGGTGTTAATGAAATTATGTACCCATTGTTCTCTAGGAATGTTGCTCTAGGATTCCTCACAACTTTGCACATGGTCCTTAGGACAACTTTGAAATGTGTATTGAACTTCACAACCTTCAATTTGGTCTGAAAAATGCACTGTCAACAAGGTGCAACATTGTACCCACTCCATGATGTTCTTCTTGTGTTTTCCCCACCATCTAGCTGGCATTTCTTTCAAGGTTTCATCTAGTTCCAACAACCTCTGTTGTACTAGTAAAATTACTTCAAATTCAAATAGAATGTCTCTAAATTATTCAAGCCATAAAATGTAGGAATATTACTTACTTCTTTTCCAATCCAACGAACTTCCTTAGTCAATCTGGCACACCTCCGCGTAGAGACTTCATACATTTTGTTCTACCAATTTTCCAATGCTTCTTCTGAATCAGACGAGCATGCACTTTCACTTCACCAACTTATATTTCCATCTGTTGTAAGATTAATATAATCTTGATGTCCTACTGTCAGTTTATAAATGTTCTCTATTTCATAGGCATGGTCTTCTTCTCTTATAGGTTCTATGTGTCTGTGACCTTCATTTGGATCAAGAGGTGAAATGACCCTAAGGCCATCACCTTCAAATGTCATTCTTCTCTTTTTCAGGCCAATAATAGTCAAATTGTCGAAATCCTAATCAATACCCAACAATGCAGGATAGGGACAAATATTATCAACAATCTCTATCACTTCGAAGTCTTCAAATGTCCTCACTCCATTGATGTACACAGGGACATGCTCTAGTCTTCCAAAGGGGCTCACTGCCTACTGATTAGCCATCCTGAGCCTAATAGGAGAGTAAATCAATTTAGGTTTTCCAATCAATGCCCAATTTTGCTTCATCATAACATTTAATTCTGATCCCAGGTCGAGGACCACATAGTCCATGTCGTAGTCCCCAATCTGAGCACTAAGGTGCATTTCCTTGCTTGTCTTCATTTTTCTAGATACTCGATTCACAACTCTACTCAACAAAGGATTTACTCTTCCAATTTCATACTGTCTTATTAGGTGTTGTAGTCCATGCAAAACTCTTTCATCTTTAATCAAATCAATACAAGTATACAAGAAGTCCATAAGCTTGCTTACCTCTTTTCCTTGTCTAGGTGGGCCAGACTAATCAAATGTTGGAAGCATATCACATTCCTTTACTTCTGATTGTGCCCTAGATGAAGAAGCTCGTTCACCTACAAATTATCTTCTTGCTTCTTCAAAAGTATGCTTTTCTTTCCTTGGATCAAATAATGGTTCCTTCTCTGAAGCTCTTTTGATCCATGATCCATCGGTAGTCTTTATTGGAGTCACCCTATATTCTCCTGTGACACCACCTCCTCTAGTAATAACAAAAACTCTGGGTTCCTCACCACGATGTTCAGCTGATATTATTTTGACTTGTTGGTTTCCACCTCGTCTTTCCTAAACTTTAGCTAACAATACTGGATAGTCTTCAATGACATGGTCAAATGAATTACAGTAGCTGCAAGTAGTACAAGGGTTCTGACAATTTCTTGCAAAATGACCTAGATGGGCATAGTTCTAGCAAATAATCTAACCTCGACCCATGCCTCCTCCTCCTCCTCTGAACCCACCGCGAGGGTTGAAGTTTCCTCTTCCTAGGGAATTGAACTGTACAACATTCCCTTTTGACTATAATTATCCTTGAATTCTATATGAATCCCTTGACCTTTCATGCATGAGGTCATAATCCCTACAACCCTTCTCATCATGCCCCACATATTTACATAATGTACAATAAATATTGGTGGGTGTCTGGACATATTTCTGGATATAATAACATTCACCAAGGCAATTTCTAGTTCTACATACCTCGCACCATGGTAAAGTAGCTTGCTTCAAAGGGTTAGGATCTCTAGAGGCTAAGTATTCACTAAATAAAGGATAGTTATCTTTTTCATGGCCCTCTGATTTACATCTGATACACTAGATGTATTCTCTTTTCTCTTTTCCTCTGTCTTTCTTCATGTCTTCAACCTGTAAATATAAACTAGTTAATTGATTCAAAATCTGACTAATACTTGGACTGGATTCTCGTACAGGTGTTGCTTCTAGTTTCATGGCAATATCTAATGCTTCAGCCTATGAAGCAACCTTCTGTTGCATACGAGGAACTCTAATGTGTGGCAGGATGGAAGTGATGAACCATTCCTTATGTTGTTCATATGGAACATGAAAACTTAAACAGCCTGTCAAGGTCTTAAACCTCTGATCAAATTCCCAAACAGGTTCAGTCACCTTCTATTTGATTTCCTTCAACTCTGTAATACACTACGACTCTGACTTAGGTTTCTTGAACTCTGCACTCAATGCAGTATTAATTTCATCCAATAGTCCAGGCTATCTAGATGTTGTAACATACTTCATATACCATCTCAGTGCATGGTCTCTCAAGGTAGTACTAAACTGAGCTTCGTCAATAACTTTCTTAATTCTCCATACAAATTCTCATAAGAACTAGTGCTTCTCAGGATCCTCAAATCCATCTCCTATGAAATAGGTAACCTCATTTCACCTTCCACTGATTTTCCTTGGTTTCTTGATTGAGTTTGTACTAAACTACTTGTGACATTACTTTGAGTGCTCTGATTACTCTGGTTACTTTGTTTACTTGGTGCTGCTAAAACAATAGGATGACTAGCAATACTTAATTTGATAGTAGGCACAGTACCTAAAGTTCCTGGTTCTTCTCAGCAAGGTTCTTCAATATATACTTTCTCTTCTCTTGTGAACTCTGAATACTCTTCGTTTGATCACTTTGCTTCTTCTCCACTGTAGAATCCTTCATCTTGTGCTAATGGCCCATAAATCTTCTTAAATAGGTTTGCAAAAGGAATCTATTTGAATGATCTCCCATTCTGCATGTGTCCAGCCTCTATGTCACTATCGCTATATGAATTATTGAACATTAGATTTAAAATCCAACTGATTACTATATCTTCAAGATATTCTTCTCATGCAATAACATCTTAATCTTGAACTTCAAAAAGTGTAGAAACTTTCCTCTAGGTCCCTTGAAGAAATACCTTTCTACTTGACTATATGATTCCACTCTGTCAATAGAAAATTCAGTAATGTACCCTCCAATAGTGTTTTCAAACCAGAGATCCACTTCCCTTGACACAACGTTATCAACTTTATTGACTTTCTCAATCAAAGCCGATGTCCAAACCACAGGTGGTCTCAATCTGATTTCAAACTGAGTTCCTACTAGTTTGGCTAACCACTCGTACAATTCCTGATGAACTCCTGCAAAGAAAATATCGTTCACATCAGTAAAGATGTAACTTCCCAACCAATCTTCTGTACTAATTCTAGGGTTCTTGTTCTGAGCTTTGGTGAAGCCCCTTTCTTGTTCTTCTATCCAATTCTGAATTTTTGTCTTCGATGGAAACCAACTTGACATTCCCTCAAGAAGATCTTGATCTTGGCAACAAAACCATTTGTTGGCATAGGGGCATACCTAGGGTTCAAGTCTAACAATGCACCAAAAAACCCTAAATACTGGCCCTTAAAACAACCCCTACGAAGCATATGAAGTCTCACATGAAGTAGAAATAGGGGGGTTTCAGGACACAGGTGTCTACAACCAAGGGAAATGCAAGATGATTCCAAAACAACAACGAAAAATATCCCAGTGATTCTTAACAATATTATGCCTAACTTCGTGAAGTAAGTTATATATTCTTATCTTCAACAGGAAAAATAACAATGCAATAACAATATAAAAGATAGTAAATAATAAAGCGTAAACCACATGGAACAACAAGATTTTACATGGTTCAACCTCTCCCTAGGGCTACGTCCACAGAACTGTGTTTATTGATAAAATAGATGAAGATATACAGTTCTATCTACGCACTTCGTTGTAGTTCCTTCTCTCTCTTTCTCTTTATTTCCTATCCCTGCACACCCAGCTACAGTGTCGATCTTCGCACCCAGCTAAAGACCTCAAAATACAAGAATACCCTCAAACATAACACTTCTACATATCAACACCACTCTCACCTCTCATCTCAACTCTTCTAGACCTCTATTTATACATTCCATGACTCTTAGAAAACAATGAACCGAAGCCCAGGTTCCAAAACCCTAGGTGCCAAAACCCTAGGTCCACATAACCCACATTTTAAGGACGTCGCTGACCTATTCTTCCTTGATCTCCGGGAGGTGCTCCAAAGCACCCATTAGTGTCTTCTTCCACTTGCTGACTTGTCCACGATCTATCTTCTTTGTTTCTTTCTATTTCTTGATCTTCTCTTCCAACAACTTGCTTTCCTTTACTTTGTTCCTTATTTTATGCTTCTTTAACCACTTCAACCCTTCCTCAGTTTGTGTGCCTTCCATGCACTTCATACTTTGTCTTTCTTCTTCCTTAATCTTCATTTTCTTCCTTAATACATGACCAAGGGCCAACAAGAATTTATCTCTCATTATGAACTCCTCCAATGTTTTTGGATCATCATATTGTATCGTGTCACTAATGAATGGTGGCAACCCACTCAAATATCTGTGAATCTTAATGGCCTCTTCCTTTATTAAAGAAACATACTTTAGTATTTCTAAAAACTTTCTTTTATATTCTTCTATGCTCATACTCCCAAGCTTGAGTTCAAAGAACTCCTTCATTTTCTTGTCATATTATCTCTTAGTCAAGTATTTATTTTGAAAATACCACTTGAATTCCTTCCAAGTAACATTTCTCTCATCAATGTGTTGCGCCTGAACAAATTGATTGCACCACATGGATGCCTTTCCCTTGAGATGATAGATGGAAATTTTCCCTTATGCATGTGAAGAGTAATTATGTAATTGAAAATACTTTCTCATGCCTAGCAACCAGTATGTCTTTGCATCTTCATCCTTCTTGTGCCAGCCATAAAATTTAGGAGGTTTGATTTTGTTCATTTCTCCTTGTAGTTCATCCACCCCATACCTCTTATTATCCTTCCTGACAGGGGATGACTTGATCTACTGGGTTCTCTCCTATTGGAATGTCTTGGGGATTGATGGTTATGTCTGCTAACACTTCTTGTTCTTCCTTTCTCATTAGGAGACCTGTGACTTCTTGATTTGCTTAAGTCATTATCTATATCCATCTTATTTTCTATTATGTCCAAGCTCTACAATAACTTTATGTTGAATTCCTCCTTCTTCTTCTTGGATTTCATAAGCCTTTCATTATCATCTTTATAACATTGGATATCCTTTTGCAAATTCTTAATGGTCTCTACCATATTCATGTTTTCTTCCTTCCTTCTCCATGTTCGTTTGAGTTTGTACCTTCAATACCCATATGGACATCCATCCCTATGATATCATATTCCTGGATGTATTCCCCCTATGTATATTCCATCCCTCTGCAATCTGTGTTGATCCTGATATGATATAACAGTTGTTATCTCTGCAAAATGTGCAACCAACAGAACTTTTTAGGCTAATTCATTTAACAAATTCAGGAAATTATGCTCAATTCTGGTTCCATAATGCATCAAAATTATTTCTTCTGATTTTCCTAGAAATTTCCTACCTAGGTCAATTTTCTGAGTGAGTAATTCTTTTCTATTGATCAAGACCTTTCCAATGCCTACTTCCATGCTCAATTCTGAGTCTTGGGCAAAACGTTACGGACATTTGAAAATTGTCCTTCCTGGGAGGTAATCCATGTACATATGTTCTTCTTATTCAAAGTTGAAATAGCTCTTGGAACCTTGTTGGATCCTCTAAAAAAATACACCATACCATTTTAATCCTTTAGGTGTAGATCCGTACAAATTGGAACCCTGTGGGCTCCTTCTTTTATCCCCTTTCTACCTCAAAGACAATAAACTTTCGGGCGCTAGCCCTTGTTATTTGGCGAAAAACTCATATGACCATAGGCTAGGACTCGATGCTTAGCCACCATATGATATTCAGAGCTTAGGGACTTCAGAGCTTCAGGCTTTAGAGGTTTCACCTTCATCACACTTCATTTCCCCTGAATGCCAAATTGGAAAACTTTCAAACATATGCTTCTTTGGAGCTTCAGGGCTCCAGTTCTTCAGAGGTTCTGCCTACACCATACAACATTTATTGGGAACTTCAAAGTGGCTAACTCCCTAAATGATGCTTCTCTGGAGTCTTAGGACTCCGGTTCTCTGGAGCTTCGCGCTTCGGAGGATTTCTCAACACAACCCAACATTTTCCTTGAATGTTGAATTTCTTAACTTCTAGGGTCTAGTTAGCAACTATGCACCAAGGGGTGCCACGTGGAAAAAATATGGAGATGACACATGGCCCAATCGATGGGTGACACATGGAAAGTTCCAATTGACACAAAAGGCCTGTGAAAAGCATGAATCAAGATGAAACATGGAATGCTTAATGTGGGTTCACATCACCCTAGGTGACGTCACCATGCCACGCCAGTCTGACAGATGGTCAGACAGAGGTGGTGAATCGTATAGTGGTACATCTTCTTTGTGCATATTATAGTAAGCATCCTAAGCTTTGGGATGAACATTTACACTACGTTCAGCATGCGTACAATCGAGCCAAGCACTCTTCGACGCAAATGTCGCCATTTGAGACATGTTTTAGCTATTTGCCCAAGCCGCCTTTAGATTTCATCTTTTGGAAAGATATTACTGTTGATGGGAAATATGATATTGAGCGGGCAAAGAAGTTCATTGAACAAATTCAGTCGATACATCAGGTGGTGCAAGAGTAGTTGGAAAAGAGTTAGGCCAAGTACAAAGCGAGACATGACAAGCATCGAGTTGATCACAGTTTCAAAGTTGGTGATGAAGTGTGGCTTTACATCAGCAAGGAGAGGCTTAAAGGAGAAGGTAAAAAGTTGAAACAGAAACCAATTCGATATGGTCCTTCAAAAGTGGCGGGTGGTAGCGTACTTTTCATTTAGATTTGCCTCCATATATGCAGATGTATGCAGTTGTTAATGTTGAGAATTTGAAGTTGTATGAGCCTCCATTGATTGATGATCAAGGAAGCATGTTCGATTCCTTCCATAGATGATTTTTTCTCCAGAGTATTTAGATGAGCTACATGAAGATTTTATTCTTGATAGAAAAATCAGGACTTCACAATTAGGTGATGTGGAATATTATTTTCGAGTTGGTATTAAAGGTACAGATCCAAGCAAGGCCAAGTGGATTGAAGGAGGGTTGGAAGGTGAGGGAACTATACCCTCATATTCCACATAGACTGAGATAGACTTTTGGAGGTGCTAATGAGGTGTGGTCGGGGGATTAAATTTTTTCTCAATTTTTCTGAAATTTTCGGAATGTGATGAAAATAGTGCCATTGTGTCTGTATCGTCTTCCTGATTCCGGCGGTATATTTACTTTCGCAAACAGGTTACGTATGAGGGAGATATCGCGATCTGTCCGCCAAACCAAACAAGCAAAATTTTGGGATGCTTACGGCTGTGCACGACCCGGTCTACGGATAATACAGGTGATGTGGCAGGGGCCATTTTACGACCGTCTGACGGTGATAGTATCAGCATTGTTGTTTGGATGGATTTTGCTGGCGAATCAGGTGTTGACACATGTCTCGTTGGCAGCAAATGGTATGGCACGTGGCCCAATGCTTGGGCACCACGTGTCCCTAAGATGAACCAACTTATAATGGCTATATGCTGCAAAACTAATGGAGACCGCAGGTTGAAGCCCTGGACCTCCACAACATGCATATAGCAATACTGTAATATCCCTGTCACCCGGCGTTCCTTGTTATATGTATTCGCATTTATGGCCCCAATGTGGTGTGTTGTTGTATTTGGAAAGGGGAGCGGGCCTAGCTGGCCCGATGGTTTCATTAAACCTATGCGACCATATCATATATGGAGCGACGTTAACAAATTGCGCGTGGGTGTATATAACAATTAAACCATAGTTTATAACCATTGCATATATGAGCGCGGGTTAGCCCACGGTCTATGTGTATGCGCATATGACCACAAGGGTGAAATCAACATCAAGTTGTTGTGTTTGTGTCTGATGTTCAATGTTTTTGTGTTGTTGTCTATGTGTATTTAGCATAAGTAATCAGCACTTAATTTATGTGTTGCAAATTGATCATGTTGCTTTAAACACATAACATTTCACATGCAATAATTATTCAAGTTTTTAGAGTCTTCTTCATTTTTAGATTGGTATCAAAAACCTTGGTTTTGAAGACTTGATTGTTTGCAAGTTGTTTCTGATCGCGACAAGGTTGAAACTCACGGGAGGAGAAGGTCAACTTGTGGAGCCAGGATTCTTATCCGACGAGGAGGCTGGATTTCATTCACCACCTAAAGTTGTGAGACATTCACCAAGCATGCTTGGCACATACAAAAAGATCATGAACGTCTTCGGATGAAGAAGAGACTTCAGGCGGACATCATCTGAGGATGAAATGAGTAAGGGGGTATTCACTTAATGGAATGGACCATGACTGCGAGGTGAAGGCTCTAACCCTTCAATGCATAGGGGTGGTGACAAGACTCGGGCAGAGATGGAGGGAATGGTGCTTCTCCACCACCCTCCTCCATCATCATCATCTTCTTCTTCTTCTTCAAGAGTTGACATCTTCCCAATGGGCATGGTAAAACTCCTTAAAATTCCTTCCTTAAAGCTTGATATAAAATTTGAGTTGCCACTTTATAATGGAAGTTAGCTGAAAAGTTAGATAACTGAATGCGATCAGAGTGAAGTCTATTCTAGAATACAAAGATTCAAGATGATGAAACCAAAATTGATTAAGTTCGTGGAATTAGATGGCTCGGCCACTTGTTTGTACGGTGGGAATCCCAAGACAGGGAAAAATGAAAAGAATGGAAAATTTTTTGCTTTCTTGGAATGATTTCATAATATGAATTAAAAACAATTTTATCCATTAACATAAACAAAATCAACCATGGAATGGCAAGAATTTTAGACAAGCAAAGGGCCAGAATATTTACAAGTTTGCAGGAGTTTAGGAGGCGAGCTTTGGTTTTGGGAGTTGATTTGTCTTCACTAGAAACATTGCTCAAATATATTTATTTGAGGCATACTATACTATACTTATGTTTAATCCCACAAATCTAGATGAAGAAGTTTGGTAATGGGGCTACTCATTTGGAAGAAAGGGGAAAGAATGAGCCACTCATGAAGGTTTCAAGAAGACATACATCCAGGAGACAAAGGGAAGAAAGAAATTCAAAGGCAATGGCGGAAGAATGCTGCTGTGAAGAAGGAAGGAGAAAGTTCACATGTAAACATCTCGTTCAAAGGATGGCCATGATGAACCACTGTTGGAAGCTTCATCACAATGCGGACCAAGTTTAGCAGCAACAACAAAGGAAGTCGAAGGCGGATCTAGCGGCTATTTTGAATTTGAGTTGGGATTACGGTGATGAGATGAAGATCTGGCGATGGGTTACCAGGTAATAATTATGTTGTTAGTAATAGCTCTTCAAGTAATGCAAATGTCAGTGTAACTCAACAGGAGAAAACAAAGAATTGAACTTTTCATATAAGGGTTATTTCAAAACATACAAAGATTGATACATTGTTTGATTCGCGGTCACAAGCAAATCTTATTTTGAAGAGACTGTAAAGAAACTTAAGTTGAAAACTAGTCCACATCCAAAGCCATACCCTCTTGGTTGGATATGTGATAATACAAGTTATTAACAGGAAGTGTAAACTTATGTTACATTATAGCGCCAATTTTGTTGATGAAGTAGAGTTGGATGTGATTCGTTGGATATATGTGGCATTGTTTGGGAAGTCCTTATTTGTATGATGGAAAGCTATATTCTATCGTCAGGAAAATAGAATTATCATTTGTTTAAAGATGGGGTTGAGTATGTTGTCAGGGCTCACACTAAGAAAATGAACTTATCAGTCATAAATACAGGGCAAATGAAGAGAGGTTAGTTAATGCAAGTAAAAACTTTGTTCTCTTAATGATCAAACCTAAAAATGATGTTGAGAACGAAACATTACAAGGTTAATGATACTAAGTTGAAATAAAATCTATTTGAAGTTGTTATTCAGTATGACGACATGTTTAAAGAACCCCTTATGTTCTTTAAACATGTCGTCATACTTGTTAACAACTTCAAATAGATTGTCCACTTCCTAATATTGGTATGTATAGAATGTAGGTTATGGAAAATGCTGAGATTAAAAAAAATTCAGGAGTTGTTAGAAAAAGGGGTAATTGTGTTGAGTTCTTCTCCATGTGGTTCTCTCCAATTGTGTTGGTTCCAAAGAAGGATGGAACGTGGCAAATGTTAGTATTGATTCGGGGCTTTTGGAACAAGATACTTGATTAAAATCATTATCTCTTCACATTGATACTTGATCAATTAAAAGATGCAAAATATTTCCCTAAGTTAGATTTAAAGTGGTTATCATCAGATCAGGATTGCTGAAGGCGACACATGAAAGACAAATTTTAGAACTAAGCAAGGGTTGTTTGAATGGATGATGAAATACCTTTTGGACTTTACAATGCACTGCTACTTTCATGCAAGTGATGAATGATGTCTTGGACCTTTTCTAGATGATTTTGTTATTGTCTATGGAGATGATATTTTGATTTCGATGAAATCTCGTCAGAGCATATTGAACATGTGAAAAAAGTTTTGGATGTTTAAGGAAGAACAGTTGTTTTTGAAGTTGTCAAAATGTGAATTTGTAAAAACTTATAACACTCTATTTAGGTCATATTGTTGGTGGAGGTGAGTTAAAAATTGATCCTTCAAAGTTAAAGTTATTTTGGAATGGTCAGACCCAACAATGTAACCCGAGAGGTAAGAATTTTTTTGGGAGCAGCCAATATTGGAGAAAGTTTATTATAACTTTTCGTCATTGCAGCTCCACTACATCTTGTGACAAGTGTCAAGCAAGGTTTCCAATGGGAGGCAAGCAACAACAGACTTTGATACTTTGAAAGAAAGATGGAGTTAAACCCGGTTCTTGCACTTCAAATTTAAGACAACCTTTTGAAATCAGACAGATGCAAGTAATTATACGATGAGAACAGTGTTGCTTCAGTTATGGTAAGCCAATTTGTTTTTTCGATGAGGCGTTTAATGGTGCATAAGTGATTAATTATCCTACTTATGATAAGGAATTATACATTGGTTCAAAGTGTTAAGAAATGGAAGCATTATTTGTTAGGAAAAGAAACCATTATACACACAGATCATCAACTGCAATGTACAATCTGATCAAAGCTACAAAAAATCTAGGCACTTCAGATGGATAGGATTTCTTCAACAATTTCATTTGGTTATTAATTATAAAAGGGCACAACAAAGTAGGCGATACTTGTCCGAGACTATTGTTAGTGCTTCATATATTCTTAAAGTAGAGTCAATGCATGAAAGTTATGTGGAACAATATGCTTTAGATGCTGACTTTAAGGAAGTGTATGAAACTTTGTGCCACTCTAACCATGTTGAAGAATTGGATTATCATTTGCATAATAATCTCTTGTATCATCTTGGCAGATTGTGGCCATTCCACAGGGAGAAAGAATCAACATCATAAGAGAAGCGCATTCTTCTCTGTACCAGTCATTTTGGTGTTAGCTTAGACAGTGGAAGATTTGCAGAGGTATTGCTACTGTCCTAAGATGAACGAAAGTGTTTAGCGATATGTTGAGGATGTTAGTTGTGTGCTACAAGTAAACCAAGTAATGAGAGAAGTTGGGTTTGTACACTTACTTCGTTCCCTTCTCGCCCTTGGGAGGAAAGTATTTCCATGGATTTTGGTGGTGGTTTACCTATGTCGAGAAGAGGGCCATGATTATCTCTTTGTATATTTGTGAATTTGATCATTTGTAAGATGTATTTTGATGCTGCCGTACTAGCGGTGATATGAGAACAAATAACGCAGTTGTTTTTCAAAATGTTTGGGTGCATTTTTAGTTTGCCAAGTCCAGCTTCTGATCAGGTTTCTCGATTTGTTGGAAGTTTGGTCGAGTTTGTGGGCACTAATGGACACAAAGTTGAAAAAGACCAACTTCATCCATGGTCTAGATGGTCGGTGAGTCGTGAATGTCTGATGGTACATCTTCTTAGGTACATATTAGAGTGATGAAAGCATCCTAAACTTTGGGATGAACATTTACACTACGTTCATCATCCATACAATCGAGCTAAGCACTCTTTGACACAAAGCATTAAGCCATTTTGAGACATGTGTTTTACGGCTATTTGCCCAACGCCTTTAGATTTCATCTTTGGAAAGATATTGTTGTTGATGGGAAGTATGATATTGATCGGGCAGAGAAATTCAATGAACAAATTCGGTCGATACATCGGTGGTGCAAGAGCAGTTGGAAAAGAGAAAAGACAAGACATGACAAGCATCAAGTTGATCACAGTTTCTAAGTTAGTGAAGTGTGGTTACATTAGCAAGGAGAGGTTTAAAGGAGAGGTAAAAAGTTGAAACCAATTCGATTTGGTCCCTTCAAAATTGTCGACAGGTTTGGTAACAATGCTTTTAGTTTAGATTTGCCTCCATATATGCAGATGTGTGCAGTTGTTAATGTTGATAATTTGAAGTTGTATGGGCCTCCGTTGATTGATGATCAAGAAGAGCACGTGTTCGAATTCCTTCCATAGATGATTTTCTCAGAGTATCTAGCAGTAGGGAGGACACCATGCCAGCGGGGAGGATCTGGAACTTGACGAGAAATGTGTGGAGTATTTGCGAGTTGGTCTTAAAGGGACAAATCCAAGCAAGGCCAAGTGGATTGAGGTTGGAAGGGTGGGAGAAATTTACCCTCATCTTCACATGGTGGGAACAATCTTTTGGAGTTTCAAAAGCTTCCCAATGGGGAAGTGTGATCAAGGGGATCAAATTTTACTCAATTTTCAAGTACACCGAATCTGAAAAAATAGTTCCATTCGTCTGTCTCGTCTTCCTGATTCCGGCCGGATATATTTACTTTATAGCAGGTCGGTATGGAGGAGATATCACGATACATCGCCAAACCAAGCAGTAAGGAGGAGTATTTTGGGATCTTGTGTACCTATCCATCTGATCCGATACGATCCCGTGCGATGATGTGGCAGGACCGTACGACCATACGATGATGATGTGGCAATTGTTGGTTGGATGGTTGCTGGTGAATCAGATGGTGACACATGTCTTCGTTGGCCAGCGAATGGCAGCAGGGGAGCCCGTGGCCTACTGAGTGCCGATGGCCTTACTGGTGGTTGGCTTATGGCTATGTAAAATAATGGAGGCCAGGGGTTCGACCCCCGGACCTCACACAGCATACGCCTTAACAATACTTCGCTAACCATCATGTCCTTGACACGTTCTTGTTATATGTATTACGCATTTACATATTTAATGTGGTGTATTTATTTGTATTTGGAAAGGCGCGGGCAGGAGCTAGCCGACCGATAATTTCATTGTAAAACCATGCGACCATATCATATATGGAGCGGCGTTAACAAATTGTGTGTGGGTGTATATAATAATTAAACCATAGTTTATAACCATTGCATATATGTGCGCGGTTAGCTCACGGTTTATGTGTTGCGCATATGACCATTGTGTGAACCGTGTTTTAAACGCGTGGGGGTTACACAATTAGTTCACACGGTTGTCAAACGAACTTAACCACTTTTTAAAAGCGTGCGGTCCTATGGTGCCATGTGCCCAAGAGCCGAGGACGGTTAAGGCGCCTCCAACCACTAACCGCCTAGGGACATGCCCGATCTTGTGATTTGCATCTGCGGAATGAGTTTTTCTCTTGGTCGTTGTAGAACCAGAGACAACAAAGTTGAGAGGGAGACTTCAAGGAGGCTAACTAGCTGTTTTTCGACCGATTGAGGTGCCGAAGAGCCCAAACAGGGGTTTTTGGGATGCTGGGAAGCCATTGAGTGATGCGATTTGTCGTTTGAGCATTGTAAGGCATGTTTTGATCACTTTGAGCAATTTAGCCAATAATGATCCATTGGAAGCTAGACCAGGAGATGTAGCCGGAGGGTTAACTCCTTTATCAAGTTGTTGTGTTTATGTGCTGATGTTTGTATTTATGTTGTTGTCTATGTGTATTTCTCTAAGTAATCCTTAATTTATGTGTTGCAAATTGATCATTGCTTTTCAGCAGCATTTAACTTGCAAATAGTATTCAAGTTTTCAAGTCTTCTTGATTTTTAGATCAGTGCCAACTCCAGCTAACACCACAACCTCCCACATTCCCATTCCTTTCCCACGGAAGTGCCTTCTCTTCTCAAAAATCACCGACCCCCTTCCACTACCACAAATTCAACAATAAGGCCATACAAAGTCTCAGAGAGAACTATAGTTGCAGTTTAGCACCTTCAAATCAATTTCCAAACAATCCTTTCACCCAGAGGAAAATTCTCATGGGCCTGACAACTCTCCTCTTCAATCTTCTATGGGCTTGACAGCCCGCTTCTTTGGTATTCTGGGATTGACAATCTACTTCTTCGTTCCAACTCCTGAGCTCCACATGTATGGTATCCTTACATGTATATGTATAGGAAAATCCAACAGACTATTGAAAATGCGCCAGTCTAGGAAAACATAGGGATGATGGGAAAATAAAACAATGGCCTCCTGGAATCATGGTGTGAATGGAATACTGGGTAAATGATATAGTTATAGACACATCATATTTCAGAGGACAACTCAAAACCCATGAGTGCAGGAAATGGAGGAAAAAATGCATGATGGACAACATGTTGGAAAAATGAGAGAATGAAGGGATCCCCCAAAATGCACTAAGTCTCCACTATTTGTTTGCATGCACTCAACTTGACACTTGTCTTTGTTGAGGCTACTGTCCACTTGTCCCCTCCTTAAAACTTAGGATCTACAACAATTATCCATTTTATACATTAAGAATAGTATAATACTTCCCTTTTTGAAGCCAAGCTCCCTAGATTAGCCCTTAAGGTTTAACCTCCCTTTCTTTAACTTGTGGAGTTCAGTCCCCCATACTGTTTCACTTGGTTGGTCTGCATGAAGTGGTGTATTTTTCATTAAAAATTGCACGTAAATACATTTACGTTTATATTACAAAGATACTATCTTTTACGCATCTCGACTCACCAACCTAGGAGTACAATTGTATTTATATTTACAGTTGGGGTTCGACCTGGGGTTGATAGAAGAAAATGGAAAAGTGTGTCTTGTTAATCAGGCTATTTTTGAGTCTTGTTTTACTTGGGAGGCACTAATCCTCTTTGTGATGATGTAACCTTTGACTTCTAAGTATTTTCCTGGTCCTTACCCATTCTAAGTATGAAATAATGTATTTGGTAGTGTTTCAGAATTGAATGAATACAATCACTTGATGGTGTTGAGTTCTCATTTTGGATTATCATGTAAGATCTTATTTCAAATTTTCTATTTCATAATTGTTCATCAAATTGTTTTATATTTAATATATATTTTATTAATTTTCTTTATCATAAAACAATATAACAAACATTGGTCTCAAGAGCATATTTCTTGAAGGTTAATTGATAATATTTCAAAGGATATAAACATGGGGTAATAATCCCAACTATCTTGTTGTAGCCTGGAAATATTAAAAAATGTTGATATTAGGACACCTATTCCTTTTCATCAACACAATCCATGTGGATAAGAGTTCCCAAAGTTGTAATCTTGGATGTGGAAATCATTGAAAGAATGTCTACCAACTGATTAGTGTTTCCCTTCTTATATTTCATGACTAGATGAAATTTCTCCAAAAACACCATCCACTTTTAATGTTGGTCTTGTTGAAGATACTTCACACACACCTAGAATTTATTTTCCTAAGGTTATTCATTTTTTATTATTCATAATTAGTAATTATCTAGTCTCCTAAATTTTAGGGAGCATATTCATCTAGGATAATATTATCTTTGGTTCACACTTGGTTGTCCAGTTAGGTGGAGTCTAGATGCCACATTGGGATTATCACCATGCAATATTTGGGATCATCGCAACTAGGTGGGAAATATTGTCATTTAATTCTATTGTAGTACTTGCCCAATATTTAATTTGTCAATCTGAGGTCTGTAGGCTTATAGAGCACATACACTATATATGCAAGATTGAAGTGGAAATCCTAATCCTAAATTGTTGAAATGAAATTGATCTAGGAAAATTCAATAGTGAATAGTTGAATAGTGAAGTGTAAGTTTTAAACCATGCAGTAAAGCAATGCATATATATTCTTAAGCAATACAGAAATTAATCAATGGCTCATGCCAAGATACGCGAGGAGATCTTTCACAGGAAACCCTCAACCCGAGGAAAACCTTTCTTTTTCATTATATCGAATTTCACCCAAATTAAATACAATATATACAATGTTTTAGGTATTCCATACATACCAAAACCCTAATCAGCAATCCGAGTTAATTTACAAATCAGCTAAAATAGCAAAATCCATTAAAAATAGCAAAACCGCCCAAAAATTCCGAGGCGTTGCCCGAACCCTCATTTGAGCTGCGCCCGGTGCTGAATGCTCCCGCGTAACCAGGGGAGGCCCCCCCTGGGAACCCACTAGGAAAGCACCCAGTGCACATGGCAAAGCCACAGGTGAAGGGATGGAGTGGGGCCAGATTAGGTAGGTATCACGGCAGCACCCACACACACACATGCAAAGAATATAACACATACCCAACATTCTCCCACTTGTTGTTTCTTTGCATCCAGGGTCCCAAGTGATTATATAGTCAACAATCCAGGGCAGCAGTACCCATTGTTACTCTACACCAAGAGGGAACTGCATTGCTCACGGACTTTGTCCGGCAATTTCTTGACATTCTTCAAAGTGTCAACCTTTCTGACAACACCTTATTTTCCTCGGCTTATGTCTCTCACAAAGTGATACTGTACATCAATATGCTTTGTCTTTGAATGATAAGTTGGGTTCTTTACCGGAATATTGCACTCTGGCTGTCACCGTCAATCTGCTTTGCTTGTTGTGCCAACCCAATACTGAACACAATCTTTATGTATCACAGACTTTGTCAATGAATCTGCAGCATTCTTCAAAGTGTCAACCTTTTCCAGCAACACCTTTTTTTCCTCAACCATGTCTCTCACAAAGTGATACTGTACATCAATATGCTTTGTCTTTGAATGATAAGCTGGGTTCTTTGCCAGGAATATTGCACTCGGACTGTCACAGTCTAATCTCACTGCTTGTTGTACCAACCCAATACCTGAACACAATCTTTGTAACCATACTGCTTCCTTGCTTGCATGAGTGGTTGCCATGTATTCAGCTTCTGTAGTTGAGAGTCCCACTACAGCCTGTCTTTTGCTCATCCAACTGATTGCTCCTCCAAATAGGTTAAATACATACCCACTTGTTGATCTTCTGCGATCCAAATCTCCAGCCCAATCTGCATCAACAAATCCATGTATGCCCACCACTTTGTCCAATCCCGGCCTTCCTTGGTAGCACAATCCATAACTGGTGGTGCCCCGAAGATACCTGAAGACCCTCTTTGCTGCTGTCCAATGCTCCTTCCCTGGTTTTGACATATACCTGCTCAAAACTCCCACTGCATGTGCAATG
>SNQJ01S0049320.1:18645-47341 GCA_010110895.2 Picea sitchensis | reverse complement strand
TGGTTTCAACCACCAGTCAAATACCAATCATCTACTAATCGACCATCCAAATGACTACCTTTTGACCTCTATTCGACTAACATGTCGACCATCAACTTGAATTAACCATTCATTCGATCAATCACTTAGTCAATCATCCTCAACTATCCATTCGATTGAATGAGTTTCCACTACAAAAAATATAACATCCCAACAATGTGATTATGTTCCTTCCATAGAAGGGAATACCTCCTCATAGGAAGGAGGATATGCATACTTAGTTTGTTCAAGAACACATGCAAATCACTATGTATGGTTGATAGATTCAGGTTTATTTTTTCATATGACTCCCGCATAGAGTGAATTTGCGAATACGAAAAGTATAATGGAGGTGTTTTTTCCTAGAGAATGAATTCAAAACCAAAATCATAGGATGAGGAATAGTCAAGTTTATTTTCAAGGATGGAAGGATTAAAACACTCATGGTTTTTCACATTATATAACTGGATAGAAAATTTATATTTGTAACTAAGATGACTGATGCAGGACTACATATAGTGTTTAAAAATGAAACTTACAAAATGGTTTGAGGAGAAATGGTGTTGGTGAGGGGATTTCATAATGGAACATTGTACAAGCTATTGGGAATCATTATCAATAATGGGTCTAACAATTCCATTGTTACTAAGGAATGAAATGAATACCAAACCCCTATAGTGTAGTAATCCAGATATAAAATAGTATGCAGAACATAAATAATTAGCTAGAAATGGCAGAGAAACAATGATATAACCAGAACGATACCACAATAATGCCAGAATAACACTAGAAAGAGAACATTGATTACTCAAATATGGAATTTATTTAAGTTTTGTTGAGATGAAATTGGGTCCCTTGTAGCTTGAACAATTCTTGCCAAAAATTGTTGGTGAAATTTGGGTCTCGATCAGAGACAATAAAATGAGGCATGCCATGAATCTTGAATACCTAATCCATGAAAATTTAAGCCACAATGGAGGTTGTAAATGGGTGTTGAAGTGCACATAAATGATCATACTTGGAAAGGTGATCAAATACCACCATGATGATTGATTTATTTCTTGATTTAGGTAAGCCCACAATAAAATCCATAGAGATATCCCTCCAAATAGCAGGTGGAATCAGAAGCAGTTGTAGTGTGCCAGGAGATTTGATTGTTTCAACCTTGTTGCATTGAAAAACATAAAATTATGCTACAAAATTGTGAACGTATTGTTTCATACCATCCCATAAAAAAAGAACATTTTACCTGGTCATAGGTTTTGGTAAAACCTGAGTACCTAGCGGTGGGTGTAGCATGAAGCTCAGAAAGTACCATGGATTTAAGTTTTGATTGTTTACTTAAATACAAACGGATTTTGTAGTGAAGTGCATCATTATGCCAAGAGTACCCTAGGGAAACTAGAGAATAAACATGAAATTGTTAGATCAGATGAAAAATTGTGAGATCGTGTAGCCATTCCTGGTGAACAACTTGGAGCCAATCTAGTACAATGAACAAGAGGGAAAAAAGAGACCCTTCATATTCATATTTTTTGGGAAGTGCATCAGCAACCACATTGTCTTTTCCTTTCTTGTAAATGATCTCATAATCATATCCAAAGAGCTTAGTCACCCATTTTTGTTTCTCTAGGGAGGAAAGGCATTGTTCCATAAAATGATTGAGGCTTTGATGATCTGTCTTAATTTGGAAGCGTTTCCCCAATATATAAGGGTGCCAAAGATCCCATACATGTAAAATAGCCAACATTTCCTTTTTATAGATTGATTTGCCCAAATTTCTCTCTCACAGTTGTCTGTTGGTAAATTCCAAAGGTCAGCCCTCTTGCATAAGGAATTCTCCAATTCCTCTCCTAGAAGCATCACATTCCAGGACAAAGGTATTTTTGAAATCAAGAAGGGCCAAGACTATGTTTTTGTGTCCATGGCTTCCGTCAAGGTTTGAAAGGCATGAGCAGCTGCGAGATTCCAAGTGAAAGAATTATTTTTAAGGAGAGCAGTGAGAGGTGCCACAATATTTCCATAATTCTTAAAAAACTTGTGATAATAACCTGTTAAACCTAGAAATCCACACAAGATTTTGAGAATCTTGGGTTGAGGCCAATCCTGGATAGCTTCAATGTTTTTAGGATCCACCCTGACACCAACCTGTCGCACAAGATGACCCAAGTAATCGACTTTTGAGGCGCTAAAATAACATTTAGATTGTTTGAGGAAAAGCTGGTGCTGAGAGAGTAAATGGAGAACTCGATCGACATGAGCAAGATGGTTTGTCCAAGTTTTACTATAGATGAGGATATCATCAAAGAAAAATAAGACACAATTATAGAGAAAAGGATGGAAGATATGATTCATGAGGCTTTGGAAAGTGGAGGGAGAATTGCACAAGCCAAAGGGCATGACCAAAACTCATAGTGGCCCTCATGAGTTTGAAATGCAGTCTTAGGAATGTTTTCCTTGTTCATATGTATCTGGTGGTAGCTCAAACAAAGATTAAGTTTAGTAAAGAACTGGGAACCACTCAATTCATCCAAGAGGTCATCAATGACAGGAATGGGAAATTTGTCTATAATGGTGGGTTTTTTGAGGGTGCAAAATTCATTACACATGCACCAAGAACCTTCTTTATTAAGGACCATGACCATAGGAGAAGAGTAGGGGTTCGTACTATGAAAAATAACACCTACATTGAGCAATTATTGAACAATTTTCTCAATTTCATTTTTTTGGGAAAAAGGGATGAAGATAGGGATGGATATTGGGAGGAAGGATGTCAAGGGCAAGGGGAATGGAATGATAATGAACACCACAGGAAGGAAGGAGGCCCTGGGGAGTGAAAAAAACAACATGATGTTTGTAGAGGATGGATTGGAGGTCCTATGGCACAGAGGGTGTCTCAGTGGCTTGAATGGAATGGAGTTGTGCAATAATGCCAAAATGACCTTTTTTGAGGATCTTTTCCATGTGATGGGAATTGATGATCTTTGGGGAACCTGTGGTGATGCCTTGGAACTTATATTGTTGGACCTCCTCATGGAATTTCATGGTTAATTCTTTAAAATCCATGATAATGGGACCCAAATTCCTTATCCATTATGCACCCAACACAACGTCACAACCACCCATGTTGATAGAAAACATATGAGATTTCATGTGGTACTGACCAATTTGGAGACACACATTTTCATAACGCCCTCCACATTTCATGGATCCTCCATTGGCAATCATGATTTCAAAATTATTGACGACACGTATATAACAATTAGTTTCTTGGTAAATGAAACGATGAATAAAATTATGGGTGTTTCCACTATCAACAAGAATGATGACTTTATGATGCTTAATGTAACCAATCATCTTGAGGGTTTGGGGAGCAGAGAATCTAGTGAGAGAATTCAAGGAAATAATCGGTTCGACTTCGAGAGGGTTGGAGGGAGGGGTCATGTCATTGGTTTCAGGTGACTCGGCCACAAGGGAAGCCTCAACATCATCTTCCAAAACATCCTCTGAGATGTCCATAAAAATATTTTGTTCCTTACACTTTTGCCCAGTTAAATATTTTTCATCACAATTGTAACAAAGGCCTTTGAGTTAGCATTCAACCATTTCTTCCCTGGTCAATTTTTGGATCTTGAGTGGAGTAGAAGGAGGAGTGGGAATGACTAGTTTAGTGTGAGGAAGAAAGGATGGTTTTGGGGTTTGAGAAGAGACAACTTGTTGTGCTTCCTTAGCTCTTTTAGTATCTTCCACCCAACTATGAGGCCGAGTCATGAGGACATGGGCACAAATCTCATCCTTGAGGCCACTTATAAAGAATCCGTAGAAGAAAACATTAGTCATGACCTCTGTACAGAAATACAATCCCTCAAAAGCAGCTATAAAGTCTTCCACTATGCCAAATTGTTTCAACTTTTTCAAATGGCCTAAATGGTTTTTGTCACTGTCAAAGCATTCATAAAGCTCTTCCACAAATTTTGTCGAAGCCACATACCCTTGGCGGGCATTTTTTCTCCATTTCCACCATTGCCAGCGTTCTTGATCTAGATGGAGAACACCATACCAGAGTTTGTCCAAGTCATCTGTAATTCCCTACAAAGAGAAATAATGTTCCATTTGATTTACCCACCCAGTGGAATCCGAGACATCAAATTTGATCACATCCACACGTGGAAGGCGTAGGTCATGCTGAAAGTGATGGGGATGAAAATTATGGGAATGAGAGTAAGTTTCACCTTCTATTTTCAAAGGTGGTTCAAAGGAGGGAAGATCTATAGAAATCTGCAACATGGCGTAGATCATCCTAGTGAAGGAGGCAAGTTGGGTAATGAAGGATTCAATTTGGGTAAAGAGGTCTTGTTTCATGTCCTCAATTTTGGATTCTATGGAGGAATGTATGTTTGTATTGATGGTGGAAACATTGTCATTGAGTTGTCTCACTTCTTGTTTGGTTTCTATGAAATTAGAGTACAAGGAATGGAAGCGAGCTTCCAAGTATTAGCTACGGGTGTGGGCCATGATGGAGAGGGAAAATGACAAGGTACGGGTGGGACCACACATAAAATGGGTTATGGGTGAGGTGTATTACAATGATCAGGGTGACAAGGAGAATCCAATGGGGTAAGGCCCAAATAAGGGTGTTGGAACGGAATCGGGTCAATGAGAAAAAACAATTGCTGAAAAATGATAGATACGACTGCGATAAGGGAGAAGAGAGGAATCCAATGGGATAGGTCTCAAATAATGGTGTCAAACTGAATGCAGGAGAAAGTTGCACGACAATAGATCTTATATGTTTTTTTTTTTATGTCCCAAAGGTTAGGGTATTCAAGGGTTCTACAGACACAAGTTTTCCCTATGTTATAGCTCTCTTATATATGTGTGGGGTCCAACAATAGTACTTGGCCCAATATCTCAGGGAACCAACTAAGGAGGATAGATTGTGCCCTTCATTGTACTACCTGATGACCCAAGTACTAGAGAGTATATTCCCAAGTTTTGTTCTTAGTGGAACTATAGTAGTCAAGCAGTCGATTGGTTTATCTGTGGAGGGATTCAGGAGATCTAGGCCAATCTGTATACAAGTGTTCTCTGATGTGCTACCACTTGAAGGGGTACCAATAGAGGGTTACAAGGGTGGCCAACATATGTTTTCTTAAGTACCACTTGTATTTCTTGCGTGTATGAATCCCTGACCATGGGTTTATACGCATAACAACATATCTTTGTAGCTTTAAGATGTCAGATTACGTCTCTACACTGAAAAAAAAAAATAACGCACAATTTTCTGCTAAGGAATGGGCTATGATACCACTTTTAGTATTAAAAATATAAAATAGCATGCAAAACATAAATATTTAGCTAGAAATGGCAGAGAAACAATGATATAACCATAATAATACCAGAATAACACCAGAAATAACACTTTGATTACTGAGAGCAATGTTCACTTGCCTCTTCGAGGGGGAAACCTACAATAGAGAATATCTCTATTAAAATAATATCCAAAAAAAACTTCTCATACCCTCAACTCTTATTTATGCAAAATATGTCTATCCAAAAGAACAATCTAGAGGAAGATCCTTCTAGAAGTGAAATCTTCTATTAGGTCTTCTTACATTTGACTTATTCTTCTTTATTTCTAGGCCTTATTAATAATGGCCTTTATTACATGGAAATATATTATTCTACCTACATGAGGGGTTAGGTCCCTAACATATAGTATTTGGAGAATGTACAATGGCATGGCATCAAATATTGGGACATACTAGAGAGAAGGGCCTTTGAGCACTACATAGTAAAAGTATGGTTGAAGTTATGCCTAATTGCACATTGAATTTTGATTTATGTGAACATTCCATATATGGTAAATAGAATCATCTAAGATTCCCAATGGTGCTACAAGAGAAAAAGGAATCTTAGAGTTAGTACACAATGATGTGTTTGGAAATGTGTTTTTTACATCACTAAGTAAATTTGTGTACTATGTTTTGTTCATTGATGATTTCTCGAGGAATAACATGATTTATTTCCTTCAAAATAAATTTGAGGTCTTTGGTAACTTTCAAGAGTTAAGGCTCTTTTGGAGAGTCAAAAAGAGAAGAAAATAAAGGTGTCAAGGACATATAATGGTGGAGATTTCTATGGGAATGAATTTGAGGAGTTATATAAGAAGTGTGGTATAGAAAGGTATAACACTACTTCATACACACCTCAACAAAATGGGGTTGCATAAATGATAAATAGGACATTGATGGAAAAATCAAGCATGTTCATTCGTTCCAGGTTAGGACATGAATTCTAGGTAGAGGTAGTGGGTACTAAATGTTATTTGGTAAATAGATCATCCTTGTCAACATTGGTGAATAAAAATCAGCATGAGACATGGAGTTTGAGTTGGAAGGTGAAGAATTTGGCTTAATAAGAGAACGTTGGACCTTGACAAAGTTTGAGGATCCTTGGTCATATTTGACCTACTTTTGGGACTTCAACAGGCTATCGAAGATAGAACACAAGTTGAAACAGAGATCACGGGATCATGACCCCTTTTTAGGGATTTTTGGGTTTTGGACTTATGTAACGAGAATGGGGATGTCGGCCCATGAGTTTACCCATGTTTAGGCCCATTTTTTAATATATAAATAGAAATCTAGGTGATGTAGGAAGTAGTTAGTTAGTTCGATCTATGTGATCGAAGGAGGGACAAGTATGTGATGCTAAGTGATAAGTGTTAATTGCTAAGTGCAAGTGGTAACTATAATTTCTTTGTGCATACTATGTGAGGCTTGTAGAGCTAAGTGAAAGTAATTGTAAGACACTATGGAAGGCTTTGTGTCATAACTCAAGAAAGGAGGATCTAGCGAGGTGTGCAGATCTCCTATCTTTTGCAGAGTAAGATCTCAAGGATATGTTCATGTAGCTCATTGACCAAAGATAATAAAAGAGAAGAAGAGTTGGTGGACGTAGCCCCAGGGTGGGGGTGAACCATGTATGTCCTGTGTTGTGGTTTCTATGTGCTTTATGGTTTTTCTATTGTCTATGTGACTAAATGCTTAGTGAACTAATGTATGCTTAGAAGGATCTAATATGGTAGCTTAGTACTGAATAATTTGAATGAATGATAGATCTGATCTATGTTGATATGCTTATTACTTGAATCTATTGGATCTGTATAAATACTACGTTGATCTGTTGTTAGGGTTTAACTGCATTGTAAACTAAGGTTGAATATTAATGAACTGTAACTACTAAGTGCTATGTTAAAGTGTTACAATCAAAGATCTGTGTCCCAACTAAGGTTGCACGCACTGGATTCCTACAACCACCCCTTCCTCTACCTCGGGTGAGACTTCATCTACTTCGCAGGTGTTGTTGAAAGGGCTGGTAGTTAGGGTTTTGTTGGTGAATTTTTGTAGTGTTGAACCCTAGGTCTGCCCATGTGCCAACAAATGGTTCTGTTATCAGGACCTGAAACTTTGATTGATTTGAACTGAGGTAAAGAAAAAAACAAATTCATAGATCTGCATAGATCTGTTGTTGAAGTGCACAATATCTGAACTAAAACTGTGATTACTGGGAACTGAAGGAAAGAAAGAAAGTTATGTGCATAGATTTGTCGCCTTAGTGCACAGTATTCTACTTGACCTGTAAATCTCTGTGCTAAGAAGAGAATTCATATCCAAATAAAAGAGGTAAGATCTTGAAGCTTTGTGCTCTGGTAAAGGTAATAATATTGAAAAATTTTAGATTTAGAAGTTTTGTGCTCTACTGAAACTAAGATTAGTGGAAATTTTTGTTTCAAGAGTATAGATATAGGTATGTTTGATAAATGTTATCCTACTCTGAAAACTAAGGTACAGCTAGACGAGAGAACGGTTGAAATGAGTATATATGATAGAAATAATGAAAGATATGTTATTCCTATGCATAGAAAGAATGTTTTGACTAACAAATGGATGCAGGATCCTAGAAATAATTTTTTGCAGGTTAGCTACTATGATTCTAGTGCACAGTATAGGAAAGGTTGGGGATCATTTAAGAAAAAAAGAGGATTAACCCTTTCTTACAGTTGTAGAAAACCAGGACATCTTTCTAAGGAATGCCCTAGTAGAAGACCTAGTTGTCTTTGTTGTAAATCTATGGACCATGAAGTTTTAGATTGCCCTAGAATGATTGCTAAGCTTGAAAGAATGAATATGAGACAAGAAAACCTTGAGGAAGGTCATGGAACTAAGACCATAGTAGAACCCGAGACAAAATTAGAGACTGTACTACTGCAAATGAAAGAATCCTCAAATGATCACAGAGATATCAACTTATCAGAGATCTTCAAAGAAAAAGAATGCATAGAAGCAAGAATAGGAGACTTAAACATAGATTGTGTTCTTGATGAGGAAACATAGGTAAATATCATGACAAAAAGAACTTGGGAATCTTTAGGAAATTCTGATATGACTCCTTCATTAGGAGGAATAGGAATATTCAAGGGAAAGTTGATAACCCTATGTGGAATACTCACCCAGGTATCTATGAGTGCTCATGGAGCTTCGACAGAGGAAGATTTTGAGGTTGTTAGATTCATTGAAAACAATGCTCCATTTACTATGTTATTAGTAAAAACCTGGATTGAGAAAGATCATACCAGAAGAAAAAAAGAGGAGGCCCAAGAATATAAAAAGAGGGAATTAAAAGATTTCATGACTAAGAGGATAGAACACTTGATTGCAGAACAGGAGAACAGATTAAAAATACTTAGAACCAAAAACTTGGATCACTAAGTTGAAAGAACACAGGAAGATTCATAGACGAGTAGAGCACCTACCCCAGATAAAGAAGCAATATTACTCTCTAATCCTATGAAATAATCTCAACGGCGTGAATATGCTATGCCAAAATAAGACAAGAATCAGAATGGAAAAAGGAATATCGAGATGAAGATCACCGGGAAGAAGGATATAAAACTATGTAAGAAGAGAGAAAAGATCGAAAAGTTACAGAAAGGCCCAAAGGGAACTTCACAGAAGGAAGATTTGCAAAATTGTAACTTCGTCGGGATATCAGAATAGTGCCCCATGGCACCTTTCCATGATGAAGTGATATAACCATTAGAAGCATTATAACCATTGGACTGACATTCCAGAACTATTAGAACAACATTTATGACCAGAAATCTCACAATCAGACCATTGGGACCGTACCACAATAGATAAAACTGCATTGATGGAAAATTTCTTATCCATTGTAAGGATTCGTTACATCGTGTCTACTTAGCCTGCCAGCTGTTGCACCAAGAACAATTTTCTGAATTGTATCAGAAGTAACAAAAGAAACCATTGCTATTTTTTTATGCTTAGTGAGATCGACATCGATTCTATTGCTTTGAGCACTCATCCATCCACCTGAGTTTTATGATCGAGAGTGTGCATGTCGGATGAGCTTAGCATTGTGGAGAAGTCAGTCAAGGAATTTTTAATTGAGCTAATGGTTGAGAGAGTGATTTCCACAGGATTTCAATCTTCATCGACGCGAGGAGTGCAAGCCTCTCTGTCGACTTCTTGTGGATCTGGACCATCCCGACCAGCAACAAAAAAGAGAACCAAGCCCATAGATGATCTAGAAAATATGAATTTAATCCCGACTATCTTACCTGACTACATCCTACCTCTGGTCGACGTGGTGAGTCATGAAAGTATCCCGAGGGAATTTTACTACACCATGGTTACTGTGTACCTTGTGAAGGGGATACGTGTAGTCAAGACACAACAATATAAGATCACAACATTGAAGTTCAGCGACTTCAACCTAGGTGACTGCAATAATTACAACATGATTTATCCTTACAAGTATCTGACCAAGATGAAGGGGAAGAACTCAAAAATAATCCCCCAGCCATGGATAATAAACCTCACACAGTCCACCCTCTTGAATGTAATGAAAATACCACACTTTGGAAGGCACCAGGAGGTTAACGTGTGTGTTAAGATCCTTCTCTCATGTTAACATGGTGGCTATATATGGCTAGATGGACACATCATAGTCGATATGAAATTGATCCATAAGATCACCGGGTTGAGCATGCAAGGACCTGAAATGCAAGATTTATACCCAGGGAAGGCTTCTGACCATGCCCTGGCACAGAGAATTAAAGACACTTACAACTATGTAGAAACTGGAACGTGAGGCTACAAGGTAGCTTCCATCTAGAATGGCACTGTGCGCTTGGCCTTCTAGCTGATCGCAGGGAAGCTAGTAAGAAAGAACCAACCTACACAAGTCATAGGATTTGTTGTTGACCTAGCCAAGAAATGTGTAGAAGGACTCCATATGAACTTGGCGAAGTAATTGGTCAACTAGCTAGAATTAGACTATCGCGAAGCTCAGGATTAGGGCTATGAGTTCCACTTTATATGCTTGTTGATCCTCATCAGATTTACCGCTTGGGAAATGTCGAAAGGTGCGACCTTCCTGTACATTGATTCGTTCAAACCTCTCACTGTGAATTTCACCACGCTTTGGTACTCGAGTGATATGGGAAAAAAGTGGTAGCCGAATGCGATCTTCCATACCTATTATCTCGACCTAAAGAGGGCTATCGAAGCTATCCCTCATGTGACGTCAAACACCTTGCATTGGTTCCGACCCCTCATGAAGTTCCACGCAGATCGACACTTCACTTATATCACCGCACACGCAGATGAGAACAAAGAAGAAATCTAATCGTACTACAAGCTCATGAAGGAGGACCTTGAAGAGATCACCAAATACTGGTCTACGGAACTCCTCATCCCTGTAGACCCCGTAGAAATGTCACACCCTAAAATAATTGCCATCCCTGAGACCACTCATGAAGCAAAGGATCTTCCTGGACCCAACAAGAGGAACAAGACCAAGAAGGTCCAAAACTTGAGCAGCACATTAGAAGGAACTAATTCAGTATCACCTAGATGAGTGGGTGATGACAAATTAGAAGAGACAAAGAGAAAAGAATACCAATTGAAGCAAGGTGAAGTAACACCACCTAGGGACCCCACTAATGAGGTTGATCCCTCCACTTCTCGAAAGAAATATAGAGAAACTTTGACTAAGATGCATACTATTCTCATTGTATATGACTTCGACTTCATCATCACAGTTGTAGCAGATGCCTCATAGGACATCTTGCAGAAACATGAAGCCAAGTAGGAGGAGATGTATGATATAATTGAGGTTAAACTCAGAGGGGTACAATAGGTCCTTCAATATAACTACGTAGTATCCACTGCGCCCCCACCATCAAAAGCACCTGAGTTGGGAGATGAGCATGCCCAACTCTGCAGACTAGTTGATGTGACCGAAGCTCACCTTTGACGTGCACAAGAAGAAACCGAACAGGCCACAGAGGCCCTAAAGAAAGCACAAAAAGTAGTCATAGAGCAATGTCGATTTGCGTAGCAAGCAAAGGTTTCCCTCCAAACTAAATTTGAAGAAGAGAAATCATAGATCTAGCAAGAGAAAGAGCAGTTTCTCATAGAACATGTGGGAGTAAAAGAAGCAGTCAGCAAATCACTTTGCTCTATGACAGGTTTAGAACAAAAGGAGGAAGACCCAGTGGAACATAAAGTAGAGTAGTTTGCAGAAGCTATCCAATAGCTTCAATAGATAATCGTAGATATCGAGCTATGAACAATGCCAAGTACCTTATAGGACGTGTGAGATTAATGAGAAGCCACTGCCTAGATTGCAGTTGAAAAGATCAGATCATTTTCTCTGGAATGCAAACAGCTAAGTGCTCGTAGTGCAAATAATTATGAGCAACTCAATGAATATACTGAGCTAAAGGTAATGGAGTCACAACTCTAGGAGGAAAACTAAAGGTAATGGAGTCACAACTACAGGAGGCAAAACAACAAGCAAAAACAGTGCAAGCACAGTTGAATCCACTACCAGCAATCGAGAGGATGAAACGATCCCAAGAACAATGCAAAGGCTCAACAAAAAGGTCCACACCATTCGAAGCAAAGTCAGCGAAGTGACTCAGAGGCTCTAATCAGTCCAGGACAAAGCTTTCCAACCATTTGAGGAGATTGAAGCTGTCGAGGCACACAGCTGGGAACAAGTCCAAAGTGATTGGGATGAGTCGAGATGAGTGTTTGGGGCCCGTTGGCCCTTGACCATGTTTTGAGGATCCTTGGTCATGTTTGACCCACTTTGGGACTTCGACGTGTTGTTGGAAGATGGAGCTAATTCAAAAGCAGATATCGCAGATCAAAACCCTTTTAGGATTTTGGGTTTTTGGGATTATGTGATGGGATTGGGATGTCAACCCAAGGGTTTACCAGTATGTTTAGGCCCATTTTGTAAATGGCGTCAGAAAGATAGGAAATGTAGGAAGTAGTTAGTTAGTTAGTAAGTTCGATCTATGTCATCGAAGGAGGGACAAGTATGTGATGCTAAGTGTTAATTTTTAATTGCTAAGTGTAAGTGCTAACTATAATTGCTTTGTGCATACTATGAGAGGCTTGTAGAGCTAAGTGCAATTGATTGTAAGAGGCTTGTGTGTATTCTTTGTAAGAAGGCTTTGTGTTATGGATTTGGTGAGGTGTGCACATATCTCCTATCTTCTATGGAGTAATATATCAAGGCTCTATGTATGTAGCTAATTGATTGCAGAGAATAAAAAGAGAAGAAGAGTTGGTAATAACCCTGTAGGGTGGAACCGCCATATCATATGTTGTGGTTTCATTTTCTATGGTTGTTCTCATTGTCTATGTGATTGAATGCTTAATGAACTGATGTATGCTTAGAAGGATACAACACGGTATCTTAGTACCTAATAATGTGAATGAATGCTATATCCGGATCTATGTTGATATGCTTATTACTTGAATCTATTGGATCTATATAAATACCGCGCTGATCTATTGTTGTATTTAGCTGGGTTGTAAACTAAGGTTGAATATTACCGAACCTGTAACTAACTGCCATGTTAAAGGTGTATTAATCATAGATATGTGTCCCATCTACATTGTAGACATTGAGTCCCGCAACCACCCCTTACCTCTACTGAGTGAGACCACTATATTCTTCTGTGTGTTGGCCGAAGGGTTGGTAGTTAGATTTTTGGTGTAAGTGTTGTTGTAGCATTGAACCTGGGCCTGCCCCTCGGTACACAGAGAAATATTAATCAAAAAGAAACTCACTCTAGTATTGAGGAGATCGCAATTGAAAAAGAAGAAACCAAAAAGGCATGTTCCACTTTATTTTCTCTCTATTTTTGTTTTATTTATTACTAATGACGATCCTAGAACTATTAGGTTGGTAGTGGATCCAGTTGATTCTTAAACCATGGAAGAAGGCCATGGTTAAAAAAATGGATGCCTTGGATAAAAAAATGAGGCATGGGATATATTTAAGATGCCAGTTGGAAGAAAATCTATTGGTAGCAAAATGAGTTAAGGAGAAGTTGAATGCAAAATGTAAAGTGAAGAAGTATAAATCTTTCCTAGTAGGTATGGATATCTCGTGCAAAGGGAATTGATATTTTGGTGAATTTTTTTCTCTTGTTGTTAAATTAACTTCTATTAGATTTCTTTTTCATTGATGTTTCTTTGATCTTGAAGCAATAGATGGATGCAAAGACAACATTCCCCGTGATCGGTATATTGAAGAATAAATCTACTTGAAACAACTAGAAGGTTTTGTAGTAAAAGGTAAGAAAGAGTTGCCTGTGTTAAAATGCTCATGTGTCGGGCTTATAAAGCAATCTCCATGGATGTGGTATCACAAGTTTGATACTTATATTTTGGGACTTGGTTTTATGAGTAAAACTTATCACTAAGTGTATTTCAAATTAGTTGGTTATCATTTTATTTACATGGTTTTGTATGTTGATATGTTGTTGATTGGAAACATGGAAATCATCAAGGAGGCAAAAAATTAGTTGTCTTTTAAATTTGAAGAAAGATCTTGGTGATTCAAATTTGTTTTGGACATGCAAATTAGAAAAGATCGGGAAAATAAAAAAATCTAGTTGAATACGAGGAAATGTGTTAAGACAATATCAAGAGAGGGTTTGAATACGAAATGCAAACTAGTTGAGGCTTCAGGACTCCCTATAGGTTTAAAGTTATTTGCATATCAATGTCTCAAGACACAAAAAGAGGAATAGGACATGTCTCAAGTGTTCCTTTTGCTATTGCTTGTTGGAAATTTCCATGTATGAAATGGTCGGCTCTAGACAAGACATTTACTGAATGAGCTACCTTGAGCAAGTATTTTTAAATCCAGTAAAGGAGCATCTTCGACAATAAAGAGGGTTTTCACCATTTGCATGGCAATTCAAATATTATGGAATTTTCTACTAAGAAGGAAGCAATATAGATAGAGTGTTATGACATACATGGATTGTTGATGCAAAATTAAGCAGAGATATGGATTTCTCAGGTAGAATATCTACATGTGGTTATGTGTTTAAACTATTTAGAGGAGAAATCAATTAGATGAGTAAGAGACAAGTATGTAGTGCTTCACACTCTCAGCTACAGAAACTAAATAAATGGAAGCCACTCATGAAATAAAAGAAGTAGTATGGACCATGGTTGCATTGATTGTGTTTAGGGATTAGGTTGGTACAACAAGATGTAAGGTTATATTGTGATAGTTAGAGTGCAAGCAATATTTCTAGCAAAAAAACATTGCTTATAATTCTAAAAAACAACACATTGATGTTCAATATCACTTTATAAGATACGGCTGAAGACAAGGTCCGTTTGTTGAAGGTGGACACTTGAATATTGCAGATTCTTTTGACAAACTCGAGAAGTTCTCTTTGTGTAGAGAATCACCGGGCATTGTTAATTTGTATTATTTGGTGGGAAGGACTAGTCCGTATAAGCCTTTTGTACATTATGTCAGACAATTTTTGTACATTTTTGGATGTTTTTTCCTCAATGGTTTTTAGCCCATTGTATTGTAATTCCAGTTAAGAAATCTAATCCAAGTTGATAGATTAGCATCTTTGGATGTCGTAAAATCATATATATTGTAAATGCTAAAGTTAACACAATGAGTCTTATATATATAGAGTTTAACGTTTATTATGATTATCATATTTCACCATTTACTATATATATATATATATATATATAAATGGTGAAAGTTAATACAATGAGTAAGTGGTGTAGCTATAAACGTTTTCTAGTTTTCTTAGTTAAGGGTTTATATGGTAAATTTTCTAATACTTGTGTGAATTCTATTGTTTTCTTTCAATTTCATTAATAATGTGTGTGCATTTCATATAATCGCAGTTGTTAAAACATACATTTTTAATATTCGTAGTGAATTTGTACCATGTTTTTTATTTTGACATAATTAGTTCCTTTTTTCCATATTCATAATGAATTAATAGCATGTTTATTATTT
Source organism: Picea sitchensis (assembly GCA_010110895.2). NCBI lineage: Eukaryota > Viridiplantae > Streptophyta > Pinopsida > Pinales > Pinaceae > Picea > Picea sitchensis. The sequence continues at coordinate 31,927 of SNQJ01S0049320.1, read as the reverse complement.
TGACATAATTAGCAAACTATTAGGTTCTCAACATTATGGTTCCTTTGGATCATCTTTTCCTTTCTCATTCATCACAGAATTTGCAATGTCATTTTTCCATGGTATGTTATTGTCAACATGCCTCTTCTTGAATTATTGTAGCTCAAGAATATTCTACTCTTATATTTGCTCATTATTATATAGATCAAATCCCCTGTGGATTGATCAAGTCAGGTCTTGTATAGATTAAATCCCCTTTGTGGATTGGTCGTGCTAATACTATGTGTTTGTGTATTATATTTATTTAGGCACTATTGTGCCTTTGTAAAGTCGTCCCTATTGAGCCTTGACACTTAAATGTAAAATAAGAGGGTAAAGGACAGTCGGCCAGACCCGGTCATTTATAAGAGAGGTCAGAGCTTGATTTGGACACACACCAACCATCTCTACGCAGTAAGTCTTAAGAGAAACTCAAGGTAAACTAGGTGATGTCAAGGAGGGAGCCTCTCTGGCCCTATCCCAAGTATCTCTTGGTTAAGTGTGGAAAATCTTAATCTTCCTAGTGAAGGGAGGCAAAGGGAGGATCATATGTTCAACCTTTGGTCTATATATATTGAGGAAGTTTTTGTTGGGTTTTCCTCCCCATGAGGGTTTCCTGTTGATTAATTCCCAGTGTCTCGTGATTTCCTTTAGTGATATTATTTATATAGCTAATGTGATAAATAATTGTAATAACGAAAGAAGAACTATAATTGTTAGTTGCATAAGTAAAAACTTCAACATGGTATTAAAGTAGGCCTAAAAGAGACCAACTCACAATCCAATTTTAAGTATTGCAGCTTTGTTATGCACTAGGGTTTCTACATAACCCCTAAGTACCAGCCAGCCTGGTCGGGCCTCTTCTTCATGTTAGTTGCAACAACTGCCTGCAAAGTAGAAAAAAAAATTGAAGTGTTGGACTGGATTTTTACTGTCCTAGGTGTGCCTTTACCCTAAAGCAACAACCCTCTAGGCAACCCTTTAAATTACAAATTGAAGCACCATTGAAGTTTTAAAGGTTCATTATTACTCTTGCCACTATTATTGGATGGTACAATTGCTACGTCGAGCATTATCATAGGTATATACTTACATATGTTTAAAATGTATCGTATTATTTTAAAGGGTATTTGTAGAGAAAGGATATTTTGTCTAAACAATAATTGTAGATCCATAGGGATCTCAAATCCATCGCATTCATAGGAACTATGCACCCCAAGTTTGATTACTTTGATATGCCCCTACTTGTTATGGAATTATTGTAATATTATGAATATCTAGGGTGCATTGTTGATCTATTTGCCTTTGTTTTTGGTTACTATGGATGAATGATTGATCACAACACTAGAAGAGTGTTTCTCTATTCTTTATTATTGTATTTTACTTCTTTTTACCCTTTATTTTAGGTATGTCATGATAGCTCTTAAAGGGACACTGACAATTATTATTCTACTATTGTTATATTATTATTATAAAGAATATTATTCTTGTTTGTTGTTTCTCCTTTGTTGTTCTTTGTTTCATGTCATAGGTGATAACCCTAAGGAAGCTATAGTGACGGTTGCAGGAGACAAAATATTATATGGTCTATAGTTATGAGACATGGAGAAGACTATCCAAGTTGTATACATGACTGTATACATTCATGTACCAAAGAAGATGAAGAAGAATCTATTTTTTGAGATACAAAGTATCTCATATGGAGATTGATTGTAACAAGCAGAAGGCTCCAAAGATGATTGAACATTAGAATAGAACTCACAGTAGACTTGGTCAATGGATAATGAATCCACTTTGAAAAGAATCAGAATTCGTCTGAAGTCTAACTCAAAGTTTCATATTAATATTTGGTATTCAACACCAAGTATATCCTACAGAGACTATGAATTTTTTGTAGATTCAGAAGAAATCAAGACTCAGATTAAGCATGATCTCATAAAGGACTAGATGGGAAAACAAGACATCTTCCAAGATTGGTAGACAAATGCCATGAGTTGAGAAGACTAGATCATAGCCTTAGAGACCTCTAGGAGACATGAGATCCGTTGAGAAGATTCCCTTGTTTCAATGACAGAGGAGGAATCCAATCAGAAGGAATTGGATATGGATTTTTCCTTGAGACCATAAGGGAAGTCAGTGGTGACTTCCGATATTGATATAATAGATCGATCATGCTACAAATAATAGTATAAATATGTACAAATCTTGTTTTGTGTCTAAAGGAATGTCTTGGAAAGAGGGAGAAGACTATGATGAGACAATTTCTCTAGAAATCGAAGAAATAGTTCCAGTATTTGTGAATACAACCAAAACAACCATGATTCTGATACAGTATGAGATTAAGGGGGAGAATTCCATGTATTTTATATTGAGTTAACTCCATGAAAGAAGAAAAGATACCTTCAATATCAATTATTAAGACACTCTCAGTTTCATATGATGTTGTTGCCATGATAGAATAGAGGAGATACTCTCATAGTTCAACAAATACAGTGAGAATAGAGCAGTCATTCTCAGTTTAAGAAATAGTAGTTGCAAGGTAGAGTCTCAGTTCCAGAAGGAATAGTCGTAGAGAGAGTAGAAGACATACTCTCAATTAGTGAGACAAATAGTGCTTTGCATAAAACACATAGAACCAACACATGACTATGCAAATTGAATTGCAGCTGAGCAAGTGTACCAAGTTGTGAAAATTTATTTTCAAAGTATAGGACAATAAGACTCATGTCTGCAAGTGGAAGAAAGATCCAAGAGATTGGTATGGAAATATTGATAGTTTTTTTATGAGCTTGGGCTTTACGAAGAGTAAAGTTGATCCCAACCCTTACTTGAAGATTGAGAATGATGGAACAGTTATATTGCTACTATATGTGGATGAATCATTCTTGATAGATGAAGAAAATCTCATCACATATTGTAAGAAGAAGCTTGCCGCTAAATTTGAAATGAAATACCTAGGCACAATGCATTATTTCTTAGATCTTGAAGTTTGGCAGAGCCTAGAAAATATCTTCCTTAACCAAGGGAACTATGCAGTTGAAATAATGATGAAATTTGACATGTTGGAATGTAAATCCATGGCCACACCCATGGAGATGAATTTGAAGCTCATGGTTGATACTTCGTCGAAGTTAGTTGGTATTACTCTATACAGACATATTATTGGTTCATTGATGTATTTAATGAATGCCAAGCCATATATATGCTTTGTTGTGAACACCTTGATTCAATATCTAGTGGAGCCCAGACATGTTCATAGTGTAGCTCCAAATCATGTGATGAGATACCTTAAGGGTACATTGGATTATGGTCTTTGTTATATTGGATATCAAGACTTCAGACTGTCTCATTATACTAATTTAGATTGGGCTAGAAGTGCTTCATATAGAAAGATAACTTTGGGATGTTGTTTTAGTTTGGGGTTTGTTAGCATTAGAAGTCATTTCCTAATTGCAGGGGAGGTAAGCCCAATACCAATCAGTTTGTATGTCACAATGAATAAATTTAAGGGGGTCAAATGGATGCAGACTGGACCGATATGTATGAGCAAGTGAAATCTTGATTTAACTTCAGCTAGAAAGTTGGATTAAAGGTGAATAGAAGGAAGACTTGGTGAGGATAATGTAGAGGTCTGCTATGGACATCAGGTCTTCCAGCAACCTAGGGAGGAAAAACTCAAACACAAGATCCTCTTGGATTCAAATTTTTAGACACTAAAGTATATTTAAGAAACACAGTCATAACAACATAATGATCAAACATACATCTCATTGCAGATACAACAACTCGACTGGATCATCCATGCCCGAGCTCTTCAATGTGAGAGGGAAAAAGATAACAAAACTAATTGATTAAAACTGGTCACAATACTGTTGAAATCAAACCTTCATAACAACAGCATATGACCCTTAGCTGGATCTTCCATGTCTGAGTGTTCTAACATAGTTGTTACAGAGAAATGGAAAGGAAACTGACTTTCATTAAACAAGAAGTCTCAAATATAGATACATAACCAGAAGAACCAAAGCTTCATCAAAACTTTATAATGCGGGAGTGTAGCTCAACCATTGACCCCCTAACAAAACGAAAAAAAATCCTACATATACTCAAAATAAATCATTACTACAGTCAAGGCCTGGAGTAGGAGAATGTCTCTGTCAGGATGATCATGCACGTGATCCTCTAGTTGCATACATTAGTCAGATTGCCCATGCAGTCTGCGGAAGTTTGTCATCTTTTTTGTCTGAACATATGATGTTAGACTGTGCATGCAGCTTCCTGTTGGATGCTAGATTAGACAATCTACCAGTACTTTTAAGCTTTCTATTTATGGGGGGGAGACGATGTTTCAACTACCTCCCCCTGCTTCATTAACTATCTACATCGGGATCGAGACGAGATCGAGTCAACTCGACACCTGGAAAATGTGTTGACCACACTCTGAAACTGTTCCTCTGGGATCCAGCATTCTGGGATCCATGCTGGATGTTGACCAGGAAAGTGATAGGAAAATGTGGAGGTAGGCAAGAGCGAGATGTGAGGTGATTAGTGCAAACTCGAATGGCACAATGAGTGAGGTATGGCCAAGTGGAAGGATACGGCGGTAGAGAGATGACTTGGAATGAGAGGTCACCAACATGTGGGAAAACACAGTGTGAAAGGTGTGAGGGTGATGTGGAAAAAAGGGGGGGATGTGGAGACAGTGAGGAGGGATAGATCAGGGGTAGATGAAAATAATGGAGGAAGGGATAGAGAATGGAAGGAACAGGTGGTGAGAGGTGGTATGAGAAGGTGGAATGATGATAGGCCAGAAGGGTGATGAGTGGAGGACAGGTGTGATGGGGTGGGAGGCAAGAGTGAAAAGGAATATTTGATAGGTGGAGGGGAAGGTTGAGTGGAATATAGGTGTTGTAGGGAGTGAAGGAGGTAAGTGGGGGGTTGTAAGTGGTCTACTCGAAAGGGGGTAGGAAGTAAGCAGTTTAGTGTGGAGGGCATCTGAGTTCACAAGGAGGCACCACATTAGTGGGGGGCCCATGCTCAGAAATCACCAACTTAGAGACCCCCCCCCTGTTAAAGGAAAAATTCTCGGGGTGGGGGGGGGTTCAACTTGGGTTGAGCATTGTAGATTTGAGCACACGGGTCTCAGCCACTCAAATCTATGTGCCCCTTAACATAGTGCACCAAACAATTAAATCGACGCCCTGACTTAGGATAAGAGTTATAAAGTGGGTTTTTAGCCCCCTTTCTATCATTTTTTTCCATGGAGTTATTTCCTAAGGGAAAAAACATCCCCCCTACCAAAAAATGTGTTAACATTAGGCTCCATGGGGGATAGAGTCCTCCCTACGAGGCTCTAAGAACTCCTTTTGCAGCTTCAGTGCCTTAGTGTTGGGTTGTGGAGTCATGCTCTGAGACATCATGCCGAAGACACCATACTGACAATTTTTAACTATTCTTCTTAAAAATAGAAAAAAAAAACACACATGCTCCAGGGATATTATTTATGTACAGCCCTAGACTAACTAATATTTTACAAAGGGCTAGGTGAAAGCAAACTTCCACCATAGCCACCCAGATTGTCTAGTAAAATAATTATTTTCTTTACTGCAGATGATCCACAAAAAACTAGGGAGGTATGAAAACAGCATGATATCAGGGCTTGGAACATTGACCATACCCCCAAATGATGGTAAAGTGAATAAATCTGCAGGCTTTGATGCTTTTGGAAAACACAACTCCATATATGATCCCACAGGGTCACCAAATTTATAATTGGGGGAGATCGACTAGTAAGAAATTAACTCATGTCCTTTATCGTGACTCATCTATCGTGTGATGTTATCAAAGTGCACAAGTGGGTGGAGAAATGATGCAGGCTGGAAGATACCAGGTGACACCTTCTCAATTACAGGTTCTGTATAGGAGAATAATTGTCCACTAAGCTCTTCCTTTACATGTTTCTCTGTGTTTTCTGCGAGTCTAGAATAACTGATTTCCACCCAATGCTTTTCCTTAATTAATAAAGGAAAAGGATCTATAGTGTGGTCTTGGAAATCTTTCATAACATCATACTCACCTATGAGTACTGGTGAAGAAATGCAATTTGGAATTTTCAGAAAATCTGAAATGTATGACTCCATGTATATGGCCACAGGGTCATGAATAATGCAACAAAATCCTTCCTTCTTTAGAAGACCAGGCCAATCCTCTATAAAAATCTCTCTTCTTGAAAATAAATGCCCTCCTTGTTCTTTTGAAACCAATTCTTGCTCATCAATAGTTGCAGTATCCCCTTCATGAGAATGATCATAAGATAATTGTGCAACAGGATTTAGAACATCGTAATTTATGATCAGCCAAGAACATATAGTTATCTATGCAATCAACCACTATTGCATACTCAAAATGTTTTGGAAACTGAACATAAGATTGATATGCATTCCTGCCCATAGAAAAATCTACATATGTTGAAGAACATAATTTCAACTATGAATTATACCTAATTCCTTTTTGTTTTTCCATATCTGATTCATATTCACTATCTTCTTGCCCAAAATCTAAAACACATTCGCAGTCTTCTTGCTCATGTGCATGCTAATTTTCGAGATATGCCTGCATATACTCATAATAACTCATTACTGCAATCAAGGCCTGGAGTCGGAGAATGTCTCTGTGAGGCTGATTATACACACGATCCTCTAGTAGACTATACCTGTAGACATCAGACTGCCCATGTAGTCTATGGTGGTCTGTCATCTTTTTCATCTGAACCTGTGTTGTCAGACTGCGCATGCAACTTTCTGTTGGACTCTAGCTCGGAAAATCTGCCAGTACTTTCAAAATTTTTATTTATCAGGGGGAGATGATGTTTCAACCACCTCCCCCTACTTCATTAACTGTCTGCATCAGGATTAGGACGAGATTGAGTCAACTTGACACCTGGAAAATGTGTTGACTGCACTCTGAAACTATGCCTCTGGGATCCTTGTTGGATGCTAGCCAAGAAAGTGGCAAGTGAATGTGGATGTGAGTGAGACCGAGACACAAGGTTATTGGTGCAAACATTCATGGCACAATGAGCAAGGTATGGCCAAGTGGAAGGATATGGTGACAAAGCGATTACTGGGAATGGGAGGTCGCCAACATACGAGAAAACATGTTGCAGAAGGTGTGAGGGAGATGTGGAAAAAAGGGGGGGATGTGGAGACAGAAAGGAGGGATAGGTCAGGGGTAGACGTTGATAATTAAGTAAAGGACAAGGAGTGGAAGGAATAGGTGGCGAGAAGCGAGAGGTGGTATGTGAAGGTGGAACGATGATAGGCCATAAGGGAAATGATTGGAGGACAAGTGTGAGGGGGTGGGAGGCGAAAGTGAAAAGGAATATGTGATAGGTGGAGGGGAAGGTTGAGTGGAAGATAGGTGTCAGAGGGAGACAAGGTGGTAAGAAGGGGTGGTAAGCAGTCTACCATGATTCTATATGATAACCATATTTTCATAAAGATGATAAAGAGCCTTGTGTTCCATGATAAGATGAAGCACATAGATATCCAGTATCACTACATTCATGACATGGCACAGAAGGGAGTTGTAAATCTCCAATATGTTGGCACAAATGAGTAGGTTGCAGACGTGTTGACTAAGCCTTTATATTGTGTGAAGTTTGAGTACTTTTGAGACAAGCTTGGTGTATTCTGAAAGGACCTCCCTCGAAAGGGGGAGTAATGTTGATGATACTATGGTATCCTGACCGGGTAGCTCCATTAGGATTTTATATCCTAGGGGATTGATCACCCTTGGGTAGATCTCAAAGGTATGGTAAGGATGATCTATCAGAGTACCACATGGTAGCTCAGTTAGGATTCTATATCCTAGGGAATATTATGATTCTTGGGAAGATCCTGAAGGTCCGAAAAGGATGGTCTATCAGAGTACCACAAATATTGTTGTCGATGTTGCTGTTCCAACTTTGTGTCGTAGATGTTAATGTTCCAACTTCGTTTTGTTGATGTTGTTGTTCGAGCATTGTGTTTTCGATGTTGATGTTCCAGCTTCGTGTGATTGATGTTGTTGTTCCAGCTTTATGTTGTCGATGTTAATGTTCTAACTTCATGTTGATGATGATGATGACATTGTTCCAACTTCATGTTGTTGATGATAATGATGTTACTCTAGCTCTGTGTTGCAGATGATGATGATGTTCAGTTTCTACTAATGTTAATGATGAGAAAAAATTTCTATGACCTATAGATATGACAGATAATGTTCTTGATGTTGATGACGATGTCCCCTCCTCTTGATGTTGTATTGAGTCCAGTCATTTTTTGTTGATGTTTTCAGTAGAATACCCTTATTGTTAAGGGGGAGTGTTGAATTATTGTAACTTCGAAGAATTTTCTAGTTATATTTGATTCATTATTGTATAGATCAAATCCCCTTTTGCAGGTTGATCAAGTCGAGTTGTAACACCCTGTTTCCCCTGGTTTGTAAATAAAACTATATCGACCAAGAGACTATGGAAAACTCAATATGTGTGAATGTTTGATTTGATGGACCTTTGTATAAAAGGTCAATGAATGTAAATTCTATCATTTACTAGAAAATGGATAAGCATTGCATGACTGTTGGAAGGGAGGTGTGCTAAGAGAGACCACAAATGCTGTGAAAAGAGATGGTGATGGGGACCAGGAATAGTTGCGTTAACCTCCACCAAACCAGTACCTTACTTGATTTAATTTCTCAAGACCATAACAGTTCTTTAACCCAAGCATGAATTTTAGTCAAGCTGGTAGGTGGGAAGACCTCAAGAGTTAATGAGGGGATGGGGTAGAGAACCCCTCTATAAGGCTTTCAGACCTGATCGCAGACTGCGAATTCGAGCCACACACAATCTTCCTGAGGAAGGCAAGAAAGAAAGAGTATGGTGGGCAGAGGAAGACCTGTGAAGAGTGCAAAGATGAGAGGCTAAGCTCTTGGGTTCAAGGAAGAACTAAGAAATGAGCATGTTCTAGTCGTAGGAAATGGATAGCAGAGTTAGGATACAAGTTGATAAACAAGGTTGTTAAGTGATTGAGAAACTACTCAGGTGGTCCTCCTTACTTGGTATAGTGAAAACCGTTGCCAAGATCCTGTGGGAGGAGGGGAGTAACCTCCGCCCCTACTATCACTGAGCCAAAAGAAAGGATTTTATCTTAGAGCATCATGGTCTAGCTCGGGGTGGCTAGTGGTAAATCCATTAGGAGTGACTGAGCCTATGGTTGGGTGAAAATGGGCACCCCTTTCATCATTCATTTCATATTATATGGTTATAATATGTGTTTTCTTACTCTATGCATTGAACTGGGAATAATGGATGTGTGCGTGTGTTTATGTATATATATAAATGGTTTATGTATTGAAATGGTGAAGTTCTGTGTATGCATTGTATTTTTGTGATTTTGTGCTTCTAATAAATTGTCTGTGTGCCCCAACTTAGCCTTTAAGGTACCTTGGGACACAAAACTGTAGGATGGTCGAGATAGAACATATTGTGTCAATCGGTCCTTACCCATCTAATGATACTATCCCCTTCATACTCCTTCTTGTTAGACCGAGATATCATGCCCAAACCCTTAACAGTATCATGATAAAGCTCAGGAAGGATAGCGGGATTTAACTCTTGAAAGGGAAGACCCTTTAGTATCAAAGACGAGTGGATGAAATCTATTCGGGAGAACCCATATGACCAACACCTAGGAACCTTAGGCTAAGCTTAAGGGAGCTAAGTCTTTCTGGATTCGGAGCTCTGGAAGTCTGGGACTTCGAAGTATTTTCGATCCTCATAGTCATAAACCAGTCGAATGTGACCGATATTTATAGTTACTTGTAAGGTTGACTGGGGTTGGGCGGTTCCCCAGGTGGTTAGGTGAACCTATTTTACCAAATGAACCGAAATCCAAAACCCCTAAGACCGGATCCGTGAAGAACCCTAGACCATAGATCGGGGGATCCTTCGGTTTCTTTCCAAGCCTTCAATGTACCAAAGACGTGTGGTGATATCCCCTTTAGATTGGAGATTGGCCACTTCAGGAGAAAAGAGGAGTTTGCATCACAAAAATCATGAACATTGAATCCCCGAGGTAACAAGAGACCTAGATATATAAATCATGTGGCCAAATATCAACCGTGAGATCTAAGGAATGTTAGAAGGTTATCAGTCTAGGGTGGCGTGGTGTAGTGATGTCACCCAGGGTGACGTGGAACCCATCTTGGCATACCACGTGTCACCCAGATTTGTGTGTATCACATACCCTGTAGGCCCATTGGAATGTAACACGTGTCACCCTGACCTCTCCTATGTGTCAGTTCCTAATACGTGTCCTCCTAGCCAACGCAGTGGTTGAAGGAATTCAGGGTATAGTTTGTTGAGATTCCAAAAGGCAAAGTGTCGGAGTCCATCCTAGCCATTTCCATTGGGGGACACATGGCACCAGATCCTATATTCTAGAGGTTTAACGCACTGGAAGGAAGTAGGCATAAAATCTTGAGGACCCCTGAAGTCACAGGGAGTCAAAGGAGATCTAAATCTTCCATAAAATGGGGCGTGTTTCAGTATGTTGTTAACTCTGATAGAGATCAACTCTAGAGGAAGGCTCATTGTGAAAGTTGATAACTCTCATAGGTCGAAGCGTTGAAGTCCATTGTAACCATTAGTAGAGGAGGATCCATGTTAGGAGATATGACACTTTAGAATGATTTCACTTTGGAGGTTTTGATTTGTGGGTACCTTGGAACTCATCGAAACATAAAGTCCTGAAGTTTATTAGTATCCTTGATGTTCTGTGGACGTGTGGCATAAGGGTTGCGTAGTCCAGAGACTTCATGGCCTGGAAAACTTGATAGAGGTATATATGCTAGTTTTGAACTCAGTTTTGAGCATGGAGGAAGATGTTGGAAAAACATGAACGAGAAGAATGTGATAGAAATATTGAAGTTAGGATTTGATATAGTTAAGGAAAACAAAATTGTTATGCCCCATCCGTAGGAAAGTTACTAAGGGGTCGGGTGTGTTACAAATTGTTATCAGAGCATGGTTACAACACTTGGCCTACTTGGGCTCATGGATGATTCACTTAAAAACCATGTTTAAAGAACTCTTAAAAGTGACACCCTACCATACCTCTTTCCTAAAGAGTCTAGTTAAACGTTTCCTAAAGAAAAGAATGAAAACTTTCTACTGTGTGTGTATTTAAGAGATATGAACTATGTGTTGTTCATGAACTAATAAATTGTTAGCTAACATCAACTCTTTTGTCAAGACTCAAGCAATCAGTGCATCATGGGAAACTACAAGCATAAAGGATGGTGACACGGTAGGAAGTGGGGGATGGATACCACAGTAGAAACAAAGAATATGATGAGAGGAGGGTGGTGGAGATCCCTCTGGATCTAACTGAAAATGTAAGGAGCCTCATGGACGAATTACAGAGTTGCAAGGTCAACAATGAGAGATTGATAAAGGAGAAAGAAAAACAAATGGAAATAAATTCAGTCTTGCTACAAAGCTTATCCAATATACAGAGGCAGCTACAACATGGACCTACAACCAGTCATGTGGACCGACGACATACGAAGAGAAGTCAAATTCCACCTGAGATATGAAAACATGTTCCCATAAGTGGCCAGAATAGGAGGAGTACCTCAACAAAGGTCCAACCTAGAGATAGAGGACACTCATAGGGAGATTCCTATGGAAAGGAAACTGGCAACTTCAAGGGATATTCTAGTAGAAAACTAGCTCACATTCTCAAAGGAAAGGAAAGATGCAAAAGCATTCCAAAAGTCATGACCCTGAAATGTTCAAGAAATCCAAACCACCCTCTTTCAATGGAGATATTGAGAAAGGGTAAGAGAAACAAGCTTGGTTGTTGGGTTTAAATAAGTACTTCATAATCCATGACTAATATAAAAACTTTAAGGCTCAAATAACCATCTTCGACCTGAATGGAAAGGCTTCCATTTGGTGGGAAGACCTTAAGAATGTGAAAGGAATCCATCAAGAGGAATTATCATGGAAACAATTTGAGAAACACTTCAAGAATAATTATCTGTCAGAGAAATAATTTGATGGGAAGACTAAGGAGTCTATGAACTCAAGCTAGGAAGACTAAGGAGTTCTTGAGGTATGATCGCCAACCGTCTATTTTCTATTTTAATTGACTCAAGTTCTAATTTAAGTTATGTGGCCCCTCAGACTGTTAATAAGTGTAAATTGCAACCGGTTAGACATGTTAAGCCATGGTTGGTACAACTAGCCACTGGAACCAAAAGAAAATTAGCAGAGGCCATACCAACTTGCCAATTCATCATGGATGGCTTGTCCACCCAAGCGACCCTTAACATACTTCCCCTAGGATATTATGACTTGTTGATTGGTATAAATGGTTAGCCACTTATAAAACCAAATTAGATTGTTACCATAAAACATTAGAATGTTTAAATGAAGAAGAGAGAAATATAACCATCCAAGGGATTCAGAGTCCTCTCTCAGTGAGATGAATATCATCCCTTCAAATGAAAAGGTATTGTAGAAAGGGATGTCCTCTATATGAAATACAAGTGTTGGAATCTGTTGAGGATGAAAAACTGAACCTATAGGACCACCCCATATTAAGAGAGTATAGAGACGTGTTTCTAGAAGAGGTATCGGGCCTACCTTCGAGAAGAGACATTGACTTCTCAATAAAACTTGCACCATGAGCAGTGCTAGTGTCTAGGACACCCTATAGCATGAGTACATCTGAGATAGTTGAGAACAAGCTACAACTAAAGGAAATGATGGAAAAAGGCTACATCTGGCCTAGTGTGTCTCCATGGGGAGCACTAGTCTTGTTTTTGAAGAAGAAAGATGGCACACTCCGACTGTGCAATATTATAGACAACTCAATAAGACAACCATAAAGAACAAGTACCCCTTACCAAGAATCGATGACTTGTTTGACCAATTAGGGGGTGCTTCCATTTTCTCAAAGATTGAATTAAGGTATGTATACCATCAAGTCTTAATCAAGGATGAAGACATCCACAAAACAATCTTCAGGACTAGATATGGTCACTATGAATTTGTGATGGTGCATTTGGATTAACCAATGCCCCTGCCACTTTTATGTGCTTGATGAATAATATACTCAACAAATTCCTAGACATATTTGTATTGGTTTTCATTGATGATATCCTAATATAATCCAAGAACATAGAGGAGCATGAACAACATCTTAGACTTGTACTT
>SNQJ01S0049319.1:0-21412 GCA_010110895.2 Picea sitchensis | reverse complement strand
GGGGCTAAGGGGGAAGCAGAGTACCCCTAGCGTTTGGCTGGGAGGTACCGATGTAGTCTCTACGGTCGGCGAGCGGGAGCGGCAAGGAGCAGAAGCGGCAGGAGCGCGCGGTCATCTTCGAAGCAGGAGATAAGGCTATGGTATGATTTATGTTTTAGTTGGTTAGAATGTGATATGATTTATGTTTAACGGATGTATATGGATGGAATGGACGAATTAAATTATTTACTCTTGTGGTTGAACTGTGGTAACTGTTGTTTTATTTAAAACTCTAAAGTAGTGACAGTAACCCTGTTTTTATTTTTCACCAGAGAACCTGGCCATGCACTCCTCTTAGTGTTCCCTGCATTTTTATAGTTTAAAAATCCCTGCGTTTATTTGGTGAACTTGCTCTGCGTTTTTGGTTTTATTTCTGAGTGTTTTCATATGGCTGCGGGCGTTCAATGTTTTCTTTGGGCGTTCAATGTCTTCTGTGGGCATTCAAATGTTTTCAATGGAATTCCTCTGCGATTTTGGGTAAAAATCCCTGCGTTTATTTGGTGAACTTGCTCTACGTTTTTGGTTTTATTTCTGTTGGTGTATTCACTTCACTGTGGGAATTTTTTCTATTTCGTGGGCATTTTCTTTTTCTGTCGATGTATGTACCTTACTATGTGCGTTAATTTACACAGTGAGCATTTTCCCTGACAGTTGGCGATGTATGCGGCTTAGAGACTACATCTATCGCACTTAGGAAGGTGAAAGCAAATTCGCCCTTGTTGTACCTCACTGTAGCTCGTGTATTTCCTGTGTACTGAACACCGCTTGCTATCGTGAAAACTCATGACTGATCCGTGGTCCTTCCCTGGGCCGCCCATGTTAAAAAAATTTAACCTCATGCATAAGTCTATCAGCAGGGTTAAGCCTTCCTTGAGGGAATTCTGTTATTTTCCTTTTTCCGTCAATTTCCTTACTGGAGCGTAATTGCTGGCGTGGATAGTTTGTTTTCCAATTTTGATTAATGACTAATGCCATGGATATAGCTGTCATCTTCCAGTTGGCGTATCCATCTGGTGATTCTAGAAATACAGTCCAACCGGGTAACCTTTTTAAACCGTTTATGTAAAAAGGTAGGGGGTAAATTTATGGCGGATTTTCGTTTTACCTAGTGTATGTAAATTCTATTAATGCAGGATTTAAATTTCTATTGAGTTAAATAAATCTCCCCTGGGCAACTTAAGCAATTTGTATTGTTGTACAATGGCATACTTCTTAGATAAATTTCCAGTTGTTAATGGGAAGTTCTGTCCGCAGTTTTTTGGTGGTAGCTCCTTCTGGCATTTTTTTTTTTTACCTTTAATTATGGTAGTCTGAACTCCTTGCTGTGTGGAAAATCCTTCTTGAAAAGGGTCTCGAATATCCATAAAATCCGTGGCATGTCACCCACGCATTCACTTCCCCAAACCTTTTCGGACTGTTTCCTTGTCAGTCGCCCTTGACTCCGACTGTGCTGCCTCCGAATTCACGATTCTGGCTGCACTCTCGGCATGATTTGTTTAAAAAAAAGGGTGTTGTGTTTTAGTTTTTATTAAAGGTGAATCATTGATAAATTCGCTCAATCGGGTAGAGTAATATTATGGCCTTTTAAAATAGATAAATGTTAGTGTCACCGATATATATAAACCTGATGTTAATTTATATATTGTCATTTTTAAATGTTGTTATTTTTTTAAATATTGGCATTTTAAATATTGTTATTATTATATAATGTCCTTCTTAAATATTGTTAGTGTTAAATATGGTCATTTTAAATATTGTTATCGTTATATTAGTGGAATAGTCCTGGAATTTGTGGATGTTATGGAAACATAAATGAGTGTAGTAAGAGCATTGTTTTTCCAATCTAATATAGAGTGTAATTTTAGTGTAGATGACATATAATATAAATGTCATTGTTATTCTAATTGCAAAGCTATTGAATGATAGGTGGTGTCAATATAATATTAGAATTGGATTGTGTAAAGGTACGGTCATTGGAACATAAAAGAAAATGTAAGGTTAGAGTTGGATAACCT
This sequence comes from Picea sitchensis, assembly GCA_010110895.2. NCBI lineage: Eukaryota > Viridiplantae > Streptophyta > Pinopsida > Pinales > Pinaceae > Picea > Picea sitchensis. Next base: position 19,358 of record SNQJ01S0049319.1, on the reverse strand, counting down.
ATAGAAATAGGGTGACTATGTTTTTATTTAATTGCAAACTATGGTATTAAACGGTAATGACATTGCATTTTATCATATGCTATGGAAAATTTATGGTTACTAATGACATAAATGTAAGGCCCCTGGAACTAAGTACCATAATTTATTGGGGTTCAGTAAATGGGAATGTACTATCAATTAAAGTTGCTTGGTAATGGATGGCATTTAATTAGGATTGCTATTAAATAAATTTACAATATGCTCATGTTAATGCTAGTGTTCTAGTTATGGAAATTGTGGTAAGGATAAGGTAGTTTTAATGAAAGGGATTATTGCAGGGTTACTTGATTAAAAATATACAAGGGTGTCGTCAATTGTGGTAAGGATATGGTAGATTTAATATGATGGATACTAGAGGGTTATTGATTAAAATATACCATGGTGTTGTCACTTTTGAAAAAGTTATTGGGGTTGTATTTTCCTGGATATCGCATATTGGTAAGGGTGCATGTTATTTTCGCAAGGTTGAGGTGAGGTAAATGTAATGCGTTCATTATTTCAAGATAACGGAATTGTAAGGTTTATTATTAATGATGAACTTATATGTTGAATGTTCTATAATTAAGAACAGTATAATTTGTCTGAATTGGTAAATGAAGGGTGTTGTTCCTCAAAAGTAATGTGGTACTGGGTTGGTAAACCTTTCATGTGCTTGGTCTGCCTATGTCAGGCGGGGTGTAGACACATCCATGTAGCCTAGTATATAAGTCTGTGTGTGTGATTATTTTGAGTAAAGAATCATGTGCTGTATCAAGAGTCTCAGGCCCTTTAAAGGCAGGGTTTCCACTCTTGCGACACACCTGACAGAGATTACTAGTTCCTGCCTGAGCAGTTGGCCAGGATTCTATCTGACCTTCTCTCTCTCCGGAGCAGAGAACTAAGATTAAACGCCCTGCTTTTCTGTGCAGAAATAGTAAACTCTACTACTATGGATTCTTCCCTATGTGTTTGTACCGTGCATAACCCAGTATGTCGTTAAGTGTTAGCGTTGTGCGCCTTGTGTCTATGGTCGCTTATTGCTTGCAGTTACTTGTTGAGTGACTTTAGTCTTCATTGTGATGAACATGGTGGTTGCGTCTTGATGGTTTTCGGGTGGCGACGTAGAGTCAAGTGTGTCTGTTACCTCTACACATGCGCACACACCTTAACCAAAAAAAAAATTTGCACCTATTATCAGAGTTGTTGTCGTAACGAGGAGGACGTTATAGAAAACTATCCGTAAAAGACAAGGGGATTCTCAACCTCTTTGTGAAATTGGCCGAGAAGGCAGAGGTCAAGCAGCAACAACAGTCGCAGGGTCATATGCTGCGGTCGGTTTGATGATGGTGGTGACTTTGGCGGAAACGTGTCATATATCCATAAGCTATGGACAAACAATGAAAATTCCAGAGAGAAATTCCCCTAAAAGAATGCCTTCAGCGTAATTAAAAACATAATATTTTGAGATCACACTATGAATATAGTAGAATATATTTACAAAATCTTATGTTAAGCGACCAACCAAATATTAAAAACATAATATTATGAGAGCACACTAAGAATACAGTAGAATATATTTATCTACATTTATGGGAGATTTGGTTTGACTTTTTCTTTCAAAAAAATGTTTGTATTAAATATTTAAAAAGAATAGAATATCCACAAGAAGTGCACTATTTTAAAAAAAATTAATATATAATATACGATATGTTCTATTTTTTTTAATTAATATATAATACAAATTAAAATATAATATTAAAACGTTTTAGTTATTATGAAGACTTAAAAATATATAACAACAAATAAAACAATCAATAAACCAAGTAAAAACCTCATAAATTTATCAACAATCTCTCTATTTTCTGATCTATTAAACTTCATTGACCTTTTCTAAAAGTTCCTATAGAAGTAAATCCCTTTTAAAGAGCCTATCTACTTATTAGTCCCTGTCGTAGGCATAGAGGGACTATAGTGATTGATAAGTCGTTGACTTCATATTAGTTTGTCCTTTGACCACAAATATTTCCATATTATCTATTGTTGGAACCACGGAAATGAAAACATCGATTTTTATATAAAAAAAAGTACCATATTTCTCAAGATCTGATTGGAAAAGGGATCGGAGGTCTTATTGTCGGCTTCGTTGTTCCCAATGTTATATATGTTGGCATATCCAAAGTACTTGATCGTATATGGTCTTTTTGAATCATATATTTTGTTATGCATTCGTCGAAGGTGGATTAATGCTAGCATTAGATCGAATGTTTGGTTTAGCATTTTATGCTAGGTAAATTTATGGCAATGTTTTGTATGCTAGCATATCCAAGTTTGGCCTTCGAATACAATCTCCGGTATTTGAACTATTGTTACAAAAAATATAATAATTTTTTTGGGATATGTCAGAGACTTGCCACATTGCATTTTTTTCTGAAATGTTTATAGAGCATTTCTGACAGACTTAAATGTTTACCTAACAGCCTTGGTAGCGTTCAATGGTTGTTTAACAGGCTTGTTACAATACATTTTCTTCCGTTTTTTAAATTTATATGCTTCAGCGACATTACTGGTTCATTGGTTCATGCTTGTTTTTTGCATCTCCCTTGATTTCTTATTTGCATGTTGTTGTTGTTCTTGCTTGCCTGTTCGTGTTGTTGAATTTTTCACGTTTGGGGTTCTGCAATCGCGATTGGAACTGCATCATTTCTGGTGGAGTGGTTACTTCCTTCTTATTTCTTCACTGCATGTTGTTTATTGTTGTTTTATTCGCCTTTGCAGGGTTGGGGTCGTACGCCTCCAGTTGGGAATTTTGGTTCTTCTTAATTGGGTTGTTGTTTTCTTCTTATTCTTGTTTTCCTGGTTAACTAGTTCATGCTTGTTTTTTGCATCTACAGTGATTTCTTATTTGCGTGTTGATGTTGTTCTTGCTTGCATGTTCATGTTGTTGTAGTTTGTACATTTGGGGTTTTGCAATCGTGATTGGAACTGTGTCATTCCTGGTGGAGTGGTTGTTGCTTGCTTCCTTCTTCGTTGTATGTTGTTTATTGTTGTCTGATTCGACTTTGTAGGGTTCGGGCCCTACGCCTACAATTGGGCCTTTTGTTGTTTCTTAACTGGGTTGTTATTTGCTACTTGTTCTTCTTTTCCTAGGGTTTGCAATGTTGGGATGTTTCATCCACAGTTGGATCTCTTCTTCCATTCTTTTGCAGTGGAGTCTGCATAGAATACTATTAAGATAACACAACATAAAAAAAATTGCAGTCGATGTAAATTCCATCTCTTACGCGTTGAACCAGATTTTGTCGACCTCAAACTATATTTCATAGTTTTCGGCCTCAAACTATATTCCATAGCTGGTGATTCTTTTTCCATGGATTATGTGTTGCTATGGTTTCATAGTTATGAGAGTAGGTTTTGATGTGTGAGCAATATAATTTTTCTCTCCCTTTTATTTTCCTCTTCTAAACTGTGTTTCTGGCTCTATAGTTTCTCTCCTTGCTGTGGTCATTCCGACCGACCGTCATTCGGTTGCATACTCAGACAGTTTTATGGACGTGGCTTCACGGATAGGTTCTATCGAACTATGACAGGTCGTGTTCAATGTATACATCTTGCACCCAGAATTTTCATGCTCTAGAATTCGACTTGGCACTCCTCGAACTCGCAAGTGTGCCTCTTCCTACAATGAGTTTGTCTATTCTACCTAGCTTTCCATACTTAGTCGGGTTTTCAAATTTTGGCGAGTTGACGCCTTTCCAGGTTTAAAAAATTTAAAACCATCCCTGCTACCTTCTATCGTTCCCAATAGACATTAATTATTCTTTCAAAAATCACAACTGACTAGACAGGTTCGAAAAGATTGGATTTAATAAGCGGAAAGATCGAGGACATCTCTCATTAAAATGAATAGACAGGCAAATATTATGGGATCTGGTAATTTCTTTTCCCTGCATTTTGAATTTGAANNNNCAGAGTCCTTAACGTCATATCCCTCTTTAATATTGTGCATATCTTAGATGCCATATTTGAGAATCTACTCAGATATGGGAATGTTAATATGTGCTATTATTCACTATTCAATGTACATATTCAAAAAGATTGGCATTAATAAGCGAAAATATCGAGAACATCTATCATTAGAATGAATTAACACAAAATCTACAGAAGATCATCCAACGTTACTTTTAAATACTTATTGTCATTTATCTCTATCATCAAAGAGTTGCGCTTTAGGGTGCATTCGTTCTAAAGTTCCTGGTCATGGACATGTAAGACAACTTAGAGATGCGATTGAGGCCCAGATGAAAGAAGACAGACTGGTTTTATGTGACGTGAGCTTTGAGTAAAAAAAAAACTCCGTTATCCAACAGAAACTTAGAGAGGAGGAAAAAAGAAGAACAAGTATCTTCTGGTTGGTGTTCTCCCTGTGTTCGATGCCTTGGTTGGTTCAAAAGGTTGCTTGGAGATTTGTTTGTTGAACTTCTTTGTTTTATTACTGGGAGTTGTAATGGATTTTCAGGTCACGTGCAAAATAGTTCTTCGTTGAAGTATATAGTTTCTTCCAACAACACAGATTTTTAAAGTGTATTGAATTCTACAGATCCCACAAGAATTTGTCTTCCTCGGGGGTGACACATTTACCGTGGCTTGAAAAATGGCCTATGATGTTCGTAAATGACATGAAATATTAATCCATTTGCGAATGTAACCAGAGGTGGGTAACAGAAATTGTATGGGTGGATAAAACGACATATTATCACTACAAAAGTTTCTATTTCAAATTTGTTGAGCTACTTGTGAGTGTGGTAACCGACTTGACAGAAAGCCATGTTCTTTGTCAAAGTTTGTTTGGTTTCCTCTCGATGTAGTTACAGACTCCACATATTTGGCATCACCTCCAAACATTCCAGACCTTTCTGTGGGCTGCCATATCTGCCACCGCTATGAGGAAAGATATATTTTGATGTGATCTGCAACATTTGATACACTTGCCAGACCTGTGTTGATGCGTTTTGCAGCATTTGATACACTTTCCAGACCTATGTTGCCTGAAGAAGTGATGTACCTCAACAGATTAACATTTTCCAGCTAGGTTGGACGTTTTTTCCAATTTACTGTAATAAAGCAAAGAAGTTAAACATACAAATCTTCTGGCAGCCTTTTCAACCAAACATATGATCAAATACATGGAGAATAACAGTCACAACATACTTGAATATTTTTCCCATCCCATAGCTATTGTGACATAAAACGACTTTGTCCACTTTGAAATTGGCCTGAATCGCATTTCTAAGTTGTCTCGGATGTCAAGGGGTAGGAACATTGCAAGGAAATCACCTTAAACCCCAAGTTTTCGACGGCAAAGGGAAATTAATACTTGACAAAGAATGGTATGTTGAATAACCATCCATTGCAAGTAGGCCATATCTGGAAGAGACAAGCTATTCAAAAAACTGGGATAGATGTAGTTGGCAGCAACAAATAAGTACAAGACCCAAAATTGATATTCAACTCCTTTTTTTCGAATAAAGGGTTTACATGTCAAGAAAACTGTGAACAAGATTCATCAATGTACATATTTTTTATTGATTGGTAGCAGGTGAAATTGCAATCGTTGTGGAAAATAGTCTCAGTTGTATTTTGTAACCCATCTTATTTGAATATAGAATAATTTTGGTTTATTTTTTAATAGTATTTTCCAATCTCTGGTATTTGTTTTAATTTTATTTTGGAGGACCCGTCTTGCTTCCATTCTTCGGTTCCCGTAAATAGAATGAATTAATGAGTTACAAGAAGGCAGCTCAAGTGTTGACGCAATGTTCTTGTTCGGTATCTTGCATATATTGCAACTTCTTCTATTTTATAATATCTGTGCATATATATTAATATCAGTACTATTGGAATAAATACAAAAACTTCTTCTTTGACAAAGCTTAGGCAATTATGTTTGGGTTTGCGGTGTTAAACAACTATGTTCCATGTTCTGTCATATACATCTTGCAGCCAAAGAGCTTCAGTGATCTGCAATTTATGCTTTAACTATTGAAAACTCACCAGGTGTTCGAAAAGCTTGGCATTAATAAAGGAATGGTTGAAGTTGTCTTAATTACTTAAATCACACCAAATTTTGATTACATTTAATTTAATTTAGATATTAATGTTTATGGAGAGTCGGTGTTTTCTCATGTCATTGCAAGGAGTACAAAATGAATAGATGATAAGGAGTTTATCTCATTGAAACCATAATGCAAATTCATGTTTCTTGTTGCGTTATATACATCTTGCAGTCAAACTTTTCGTGGTTTCAACGAAATTTGCAAACCGAATAGCATCCTGCAAATTGGGAGATCATTTGCATTTGAAACAGAAACAATCCATTAATATATATTAGTATGAATACTATTTAGATAAATATGAAAACTTTCTCCATTAATACATATTAGTATGAATACTATTGAAATAGATATCAAACGTTTCTCTTGGCCAATACTTAGCCAGTTATTTGGCCAGCAGGCCCCGGGTTCGTGGTACCCAGCACCTATGTCTCATGTTCTGTCATATACACCTTGCAGCCAAAGAACTTCGGTGATCTGTAGTTTATGATTTTACTAGTGAGAACCCAGTAGGGGCTCAAAAACATTGCCATTAATAAACAGAAAAAAAAAAAGGTTTTTCGACTGCCAGATACTTATCCCTTTTCCCCTTTTCCTTTTCCCGTCCATTATGGCTTTCTGGTTTTATACTTAGTTGTCTTTCTATGATGGGCAGTTGTAGGGTTTGCAGGCTAACATATATTCATCTCCATCTGTATCTTCACATGACGAATCCAACCGACTATTGTTCCTTTCCATACCTAGTTAATTTTATGTACGCGGTTGACAGGTTGACGCATACAAACTGGTCTTTTCTTTCTTCTCGCCCATTATCTCTTTCCGGATATATACTTAGTCACCTTTCTATGGTATCTGGTTCCAAAGTTGGCAGGCTGACATGTATTCATCTCCATATATATCCTCACATGACGGATCCAGCCAACCGTTGTTCCTTTCCATACTTAGACAATTTTATGGCCGTCGTTGCGGCGTTGGCGCTCACGAACTCAGTTGTTTATCATTTCGTTATATACATCTTGCACTCAAAACATTTCCGATCTACAATTCCACCACGGGTTCCTTGAATACATTAACTTCATTCAAAGTATCTGTCACAGCCTTCCATCCCCAGCAACTTCGCGTCCTTCCTGATATACATCAACTATGCTCTTACTAGTGACAATTGGACACAGTGGTATGAAATATGCTTCTGTGATCTACAATTTATTCCTTAACTGGTGATAACTCATCAGGGGTTCGAAATCATTTGCATTACTAAGCAAACACTCGATGTTCTTCTGCGAGATACTTAGTCTTTTTTCCCTTGTCTTGTTCCCGTGTATTATCGCTTTCTAGTTATATACTCGGTCGCCTTTCTATGATCATGGGTTCCAACGTTGGCCTAGCGAATTGGACCGCCCGTTGTTCCTTTTCATGCTTAGTGAATTTTATGCCCGCAGTTGTCGGGTTGGTGCTTTCGAACTGTGCTTCTTTTTGTTCCGTGATATACATCTTCCACTCAAAATTTCCATGATCTACAATTCCATTGCAGACTCCTTCGTCCTTTTTCCATTTTTTTCTTCTCATGTATTATGGGACTATAAAGTATGGACATGATATTTTATAGACCATGTATGGATTGAGCATTCCATACCTAGAAACTTTTTGGATCACGGGTTCTCGGCCGAGCGGTCTCAAAATTGGGACTCCCTTGTTTTGTTCCCTACAAATAGAACCCAGAATTCCGGGATATACAAATTGACAAGTGGACCTGCAGACTGGCTGACTCAACATTGCACTTCTATTGTTCCGTGTCCTCCAAACAGCGCTCGCAGTTCCGCGATATAGAAATTGACACATAGACTCTAGGGTTGGTAGGGTGAAGATTTCCATTGTTTACGGATGTTAATCCCTATAAACTATCTAACAGTATCTAAACCCATTATTTTAAATACTAAATTAGTTCTTAGTAGTGACAACTAGACACAGGTACGAAACAATTGGCATCACACCCTCCGCAATATACAAATTGACTACCGGATTCTAACATCGTCCGCTCTTTCGTGTTACAGATTATGCATTCAAATGTTTGGAGTGATACAATTTGAATGTTCGGGCCTCGCATCTTCTGCAGAGAACTTGTCAACCTATTTTGGATCCTCATGTTGTCGGGTTCACGAAATGTCCAACTCTTGGATACTGTTTCGGGTTGGTACCAAGCTTCATTGTACCACAGTTCACAAATGTTTCAAAGTATCCCTAGTAACTTCCTCTCGTTCCTAATATGGATTGGTTGTGTTCTTACTAGTGACAACTGAACACAATGGTATGAATCAGTTGGCATTCGACCCTCCGCTATATACAAATTGACTAACAGGTTCACATCTTCTACTCAAAATTTTCGTGATCTACAATTTCACCACAGACTCCTTAGTCCTTTTTCCCTTTTCTTCTTCCCGTGTATTATGTCTTTTTGTTTATATACTTGGTCGCCTTTCTATGGTCGCAGGTTCTAGCATTAGTGGGCTGACATATATTTATCTCCATCTATATAATCACACGACGAATCTGACCGACCATTGTTGCTTTCCATAATTAGCCAATTTTATGGCCACAGTTGTCGGGTTGGCACTTTCCAACTCTTCTTCTTCTTGTTCCATGATGTACATCTTGCACTCAAAACTTCCATGATCTACAATTCCACCACGGACTCCTCGAACTCGCAAGCTTGACTCTACCATAGTTCACAATTGTTTCAAAGTATCTGTCGTTGTATTCCATCCCCACTAACTTCTTATCCTTCCTAATATACATTGGTTATGCTCTTACTAGTGACAAATGCACACATTGATACGAAAAAGTTCGCATCCACCCCTCCACAATATATAAATTGACTACCGGGTTCCAACATCGTCCCCTCTTCCGTGTTACAGGTTATGCATTCAAATGTTTCGAACGATACAATTTGATCATCGGGGCCTCACGTTTTATGGGGAGACCTTGTGAGCCTATTTTGGATCCTCCTGTTCACGGGTTCATGAAATATCCAATTCTTAGTCACTGTTTCAGGTTGGCGCATTCGAACTCTGCTACTTCTTGCTCCATGATATACATATTTCACTCAAAATTTCCGTGATTTACAATTCCACAGTGGACTCGTTGGTCATTTTCCCCTTTTCTTCTTCCCATGTATTATCGCTTTGTGTCTATATACTTAGTCGCCTTTCAATGATCATGGGTTCCAGCATTGGAAAGTTCACATATCTTTATCTCCATTTATATAATCACACGACGAATCTAACCGACCGTTGTTTCTTTCCATACTTAGCCAATTTTATGGTTGCGGTTGTCAGGTTCGTAGTTTCGAACTTGGCTTCTTCTTGTTCTGTGATGTACATATTGCACTCAAAACATTCGTGATCTACAATTCCACCGCAGACTCCTCGAACTTGCAAGCTTCACTCTACCACGGTTCACAAATTTTTCAAAGTATCTGTTGCTACCTTCCGTCCCTACTAACTTCTTGTCCTTCCTAATATACATTGGTTATGCTCTTACTAGTGACAGCTGCACACACTGATACAAAACAATTTGCATCCGATCGTCCGCAATATAAAAATTGACTACCGGGTTTCGCCATCGTCCCCTCATCCGTGTTACGAATTATGCATTCAAATGTTCCGAACGATACAATTTGACCGTCGAGGTCTCATGTCTTCTTGGAGACTTTGTCAGCCTATTTTGGATCCTCCTGTTCACGGGTTCACGAAATCTCCAATTCTTAGTCACTATTTTGGGTTGATGCATTCGAACTATGTTGCTTCTTGTTCTGTGATATACATATTACACTCATAATTTTTGTGATTTAGAATTCTATCGTGGACTCCTTAGTCCTTTTTCCCTTTTATTCTTCCCATGTATTATCGCTTTGTGGTTATATACCTAGTCACTTTTCTATGATCGCGGGTTCCAGCATTGGCAGGCTGACATATCTTCATCTCCATCTATATTCTCACAGGACGAGTCCGACCGATCGATGTTCCTTTCCATACTTAGCCAATTTTATGGCCGCGGTTGCTGGGTTGGCGCTTTCGAACTCCGCTACTTCTTGTTTCGTGATATACATATTGCACTCAAAATTTTCGTGATTTACAATTCGACCATGGACTCCTTAGTCCTTTTTCCCTTTTCTTCCTCCCATGTATTATCGCCTTCTGGTTATATACTTAGTCGCTTTTCTATGATTTCGGGTTCCAGCCTTGGCGGGCTGACATATCTTCATCTCTATCTATATCCTCAGATGACGAATTTGACTGACCATTGTTCCTTTCCATACTTAGCCAATTTTATGGCAGCGGTTGTCGGGTTGGCGCTTTCGAACTCTAATGCTTCTTGTTTCATGCTATGCATCATGCACTGAAAACTACCATGATCTACAATTCCACCATGGAATCCTCGAACTCACAAGATTCACTCTACCATGGCTCACAAATGTTTCAAAGTATCTCCTGCTTCCTTCCATCCCCACTAACTTCCTGTCCTTCCTGATATACATTATTTATTCTCTTACTAGTGATATACAAATTTCCCTCTAGACTATCCTACCATACCCTCTTTGTTGTTACATGTATTGCAATCAAAAAGTTCTGAGACATACAATTTGACCCTCGCGCCCTCACCTCCAACGATTGTACCTTGTAACCCTATTTTAAAGTTTCTTTTCCACGTACCTGTGACCTCCATACTTTCTTACTATGCAATTAGAAACCTTTCATGCTAACATCTCACCATGCAGGAACCGTCAACATTGTCATTAATGAGCGAAACGCTCGAGGAGATCTCCCATTACTACACATTAAACCAAGATGTATGGAGAGTTATTTTGTCCCTTCCGATTGTTCATCTCAAACACGCATCGTTGTTTTGGCCCACTCAAGAAATCTACAATGCTTAATCACTCATTGACGTATCTGCCATGTTCGCATTTCTATGTATGCAATTACTAGTGTTTAATGTTAACAACGCATCATGCAACAATCGTCCAAATTGTCATTAATGAATGAAAGTCTCGAGGACATCTCCCATTCACATGCATTGGACCAAGATTTGCGCAAGGTTATATTATGCCTTCAAAATTTTCATTTCATTCATCATCTGGAGCAAACAAACGTTCTTGTAGACTTATGGCAGTAGGTCGACATCAATTTTGTGGAGATACAGTAAATATCTTCCGACATCATGACTAGAACTTCTAGTGGTCCAGGGAATACTTTTACTATTCATCCCATTCTGCCCAGAACGAATCGATTTGGACCTCTGGAATAGCTCGTGTAGGTTGCGTCCCTGAGGTTTTTAACTGTAAGGAGGTGGTCTCTTGGTGCACCAAAAAATATATTCCAGGCCAAATAATTATTCCACTGTGCGACCATTCTCTTGTTTCTTTGTCACCTCAGGTCCTCTGCAAGATGTTAAAATTGCCTAAGCCAACATTGACGTTCAAAGAATGAGACTACAAGAAGTTTCTATAAAAACATGATAACGGGTTGGACATCTTAGTCGACTTCCTCGAAGACCCAACAACAGTTCCTGAAGATATCACAAGGTTGCAGATAAGTTCCTTTAGAAATCCATTCTGGAAAAGTGTTTGGTTGTTTACAAGAATAACGAGACATGCATCCATGGCAAGCATTTCCCATATAATTATTTATATTTTGTATTTTACAATGAAGGAACAATACATTTTCGATTAGGGGAAGCTAATTTCCATTGAGATCTGTTCCCAGTTGTCACGATTTAAAGAATCGAATAAATTTTATATGTCATCCTACTTGATTTTCACAATAGTGCATTGTTGTTCGTTTCCAAAACTTTCTCTTTCCAATAAAATAAAATTTAGATTCGACCGAGTAACATTCTGGTACGAGGCCCTGTGGAGGCACAAGGCCTCCCATTGTTTTTATGAAGTTTGTAATGTCTTTGTCTCAGTTTAAAAAGATTTATTGTTAGGCAAGGATGCTCCGTAGATGTCTGTCCTGGAAACCAAGTTTTTAAATAGGAAGGGCACACTTGAAGAAAAATAAAATCACAGTGTCATCATGGTTTTTAGCTCTAAGGAAAATCCTACTTTCCTTCCATGCCACATCATGGACAAGATGTTTGTTGCAGAAATAGCAAGGGAATACAACCACTGGTTGCATTTTTCTATGACAAGAAAAAAAAACAATTTGTTCTTCTGCCCTGGAAAGTCGGAGACTTCGTGTGAAAAAACTTTAAAAAGATTGATGAGTTTGTCGGCCATTTCAAGAAATTGAACCTAATGTATGTTGAAAGGCTAAAAGGGTTAGAACCTAATGGGATTTTTTGAGAACATTTACGGGCAGTTGGCTTCAACAACTCTTGTATCCATAGACCCCTGACCGAAGATAGGGACAGTGACGACAACAATCCTGCTTGTGCCAATTGCGACGCAGATACATTGAAAAGCATGACTGAATTGTACAGACAACAAGGAAAAGTATTTGGTGAGAATAGTACCCAGTCCCCCGCCATCACTCCCAAGAGCACTACATCACGGAGCATCGCTTTGACGGCCCACCCCAGTAAGAAAGAAACCCAGAAATCTTTGAACAGAGGAGGAGATAAGAACCCTCCTCGCACAAAAATTGATAGTTCTCACAAAATTCCACTGACAAAGAAGAGAAAAAACAATGCAGGGCATGCGGAGGAACCCGAAATTGAAAGTGGACAGCTACAACTTGAAATTGAAACTGAGCACATGCAGAAAATTGGGTCATCTGCAATGGAAATAGCTGAGACCAAAATTTTTGACGAAGATGAATCCTTTGTATTCCAAAACGTTGTTTTTGATAGCCAATCTAAAAGTATGGTCATTGAAAAGAGAGATGTAACAAACAGGAAAGGAAAATCTCGCACAGAGATTAACTTTAGGAAAATGTGGCCATCCCAAGTACCCGGTGAAATTCTAAAGGATTCCATTGGAGGAATTGAGACGGAAAAGGACAGACTGAAAGACCGCCTCAACGAATTTGAGCAGGCTTTCATTGCAACCCCAGAATTTGCCAGTCCTTTAGAAAAAATCATACCTGCTACCACTGTAGCCAAGATGAAAGTATCTTCTACCCTCCTTGCATGCTCTAGATCCCTTATAGAGAATAACATCAACAAAATAATGCAACTAGTTACTGAAGCTTGGGAAATATCGCAAAATTTAGTTTCCTTCGGAAAGAAGGCAAATGATTTCCTGGAACATTTGGAGGGAAATTTAAAAAATGATCAACGTTTCTGTGAAGAGATGCTGACCCATTTTTCCAACTATGTCGTCAACACATCAGAACTGAAAAGAATACAAGAGAAACTCCCCTCCCCAAAGTGGACCCAAAAAATAAAAGCATGCTGGAGAAAGAAAGTTAACAACCTGGAGCTCATTGTCAAATCATGTAAACAAGCCATATTAGAAAAGGAAGATTTATTCAGAAGCATGATACAAATAGACTTAGCTGGAAGTACCAATGAGGTTCAAGACCCAAACTTAATTCCCAAATCCTTGTCAATAACCAAAGAAGCCTTCCATGAACAAGTTGATATTTTAAAGGGTTTGTATTTCGAAAAGTTTTACATCATAGTTGAACATCATCTAGATGAGCATGAGTGTTGGGTATTAGACTATGTAGCACATAATGAATAAATTGAACAGATTCGGCATAGTATTTCAATGGATCTAAGGAAATTAGAAAACGACCTTTACGACATAGAAATCCGGGATGAAATCAACATGGCCCCCATGAAAATCTACATCGAAGAATGGTTCCAACGGAGAATGGACACCTCGTCTAGGAAGGGAAACAACCGGTCAACAAGACTCCACTAACCATCGACGATAGCAACAAAAACACATCGGCTTCATAGTAAGTCTATACTGGTATCTTGTTTTCTTTATCAATCCAGTTTAAGTCTATACTATCATCTTGCTTTCTTTATCAATCCAGTTAGCACCTCTTTAAATAGAAAACTGTAACCAAAGACTCATAACTTCTAATTTCTTCTTTCCAGGTCTTCCTCTCTACCGTCGCGCACTTCTTCTTTCGACATTCCTAATTCTTGTACTTATTTCTTTTTATGGTCTGCGGGAGCCCCAATCCCAGTCTATATGACAAACGCATTTAAATTTCTAGAAAGATGTAACACACATTATTAATTTTTGATAAATTTCAAAGAAAACTGATTCGGGAATGCCTTTATTGTATACTGAATTTTGGGTGTCCAGGAACCTTTCTTGTTTGTTCCAAAGAAAACTAATTCGGGACTGCTACATTTTTTGTGTCCTATTGTATGCTAAATTTTTTGTCTTGCAGGACGTTACTATTCTATTGTATGCTAACTTTTTGGGTCTCCGGGAACCTATACTTTGATAAATTTTGATTTTTCTTGTGTCTAGAAGCCTTTGTTTTAAAGCAAGCTAATTTATGGAATAAGGGCTCCGTGAATGCTCTATAAAATAAGCCTTTGTTTTAAAGCAAACTAATTCAGGAATGCTAATTTTTTTGTGTTTATCTCCATGAACCTATGTAACAGACATTATTACTATTCTATTGTATGCTTTTAAATGATGTAATTTATAGAGATATGTAACAGACATTATTAATTTGTGATAAATTTCTGTAGTCCGCAAGTTTGTTTGTCAATTTGTATATCGCGTAACTCTCAGTGCTATTTGTAGGGCACGGAACAACAGAGGCCCAATTTTGAGCGCGCCAACCCGAGAACCCGCGATCCAAAAACTGGTTAAGTATGGAATAAGGGCTTTGTGCATGCTCTATAAAATGATCCTTTGTTTTAGAGCAAATTAATTCGGGAATGTTAATTTTTTTGTGTTTTTCTCCACGAACCTATGTAACAGACGTTATTACTATTCTATTGTATTCTTTCAAATGATGTAATTTCCAAAGATATGTAACAGACATTATTAATTTGTGATAAATTTCTATAGTCTGCTTGTCAATTTGTATATCGCAGAACTCTAGATGTTATATTTAGGGCACGGAACAACAAAGGCCCAATTTTGAGCCCATCAACCCGAGAACCCGCGATCCAAAAACTGGCTATGTATGGAATGAGGGCTTCGTGCATGTACATATTTCGTATGTATAAAACTAAATATCTACTTTTTAAAATTACATATTTCGTATGTATAATAGACGTTACTACTATTTTTTTGTGTCTCTCCACGAACGTATGTAAATAAAACTAATTCGGGAATGCTAAATTTTTTTGTGTCCAAGAACCTTTTGTTTTTCATGGAAACCACATGTATTTCAACTTGCTAGCCATGTGTCTATACTCGGTCGCATTTATTCCCATTCCAACCTGGCAGGGACTATGTTGTCATGCAGCACTTCTTTAATTCAAGAAAAAAATTATATTAAATGTTTGAAAAGAAATAAGAAGAAGATACATATCTTGTGCTCTATTTCCTCAAAAATCTAAATCTAACATTGTACAAATTAAAATATAATGTGAAGCAATTGACTGAAAAAATTAAAAATAAATAAATAAATAGTTAATGGGCCAATTAAAAAATAATAATAAATTCATCAACAAAGTCTTCATCTTTTGATCTGCTAATTTTTATTGAACCCTTTCTGAAAGGACTTCTTCATTTGTTTCAACTTCAATGAGTAAAACCTTGTGCATAAGTTAAGTGTTTTAATAGTTTATACTAAATGTTTGAAAAGAAATAAGAAGATACATATCTTGCACTCTATTTCCTCAAAATTCTAACACAGTACAAATTAAAATATGATGTTAAGCAAATGACTTCAAAAGTAAAAAAAAAAAACATAAAAATAAAGAAAATAGTTAATGGGCCAATTTAAAAAAAAATCATCTTTTGATCCAAAGAAAACATAAAAACAAAGAAAATAGTTAATTGGCCAATTTAAAAAAAAATCATAAATTCATCAACAAAGTCTTCATCTTTTTATCTGCTAATTTTTGTTAACCCTTTCTTAAAGGACTTCTTCTTCATTTGTTTCAACTTCAATGAGTAAACCCTTGTGCATAAGTTAAGTGTTTTTAGAGAGATTATCTATATGTTCATTTAGTTTTCTATAAACATGATTGAAAAAAACAAAAAAAGTGTTCCTTACCTTTGTAACTATATACACGATCAAGATAAGCATTAGACTTTTATTTTGTTCTTCCCATTTTCCTAATCTATAATAGATTTAAAAAGTTTGGATTCCCCCATAATCTCTAATTTTGGGATTCCTCTTTTTACTGCAATTTTAAGAAGAAACCATAAAGCATAAGATCAGACTATGTTATTACTTCCTAGCACAACAACATATGTGGAAGAAATAAAATGAGCTTCATTCAAAGACATAATGTCCCCTTCTCCACATATACTTAGGGATCCTTGATAAGTACCATAAAAAAATCTCCACACCATATATTTATTCTATGTATGGAGTTTTTTTTCTTTAAGAGGGTTCCAAATAATTTGATAGGCATATCTAAATTGATGATATACTTTAATGAGAAGAATTTATTTATATTGAATTGTCATTTCATTTCTTGGAAGCCATAATGCCTAAACCACAATGCATGGTAATGCCTTATGTTCATAGATCAATTTGTCCTTACCATACTTTAAATCAAACTAATAAAGACCCCCCTTCTTGTTTTCCTTTACCCTCTACCAACTTGAGTGTCTCACTCCAAAATTTTCATTTATACAAACAATTCAGTAATAAGAGGTATGTAGATTCACCACTATTTTTGCATAGAATGCACCTACCTAGACCTTGCTGAGACCTTTTCTTGCAATTGTCACATTAAGAATTTTATTTAATTGTGCCAACCAAAGAAAATTCCTGGTTCTAAAGGCACTTTTCAACTTCCATATTTATTTTCACCAAAAAATTTTATGGCCAATTAGTGACAACAAAACCATTTAATCACCACAAACTCCCAAGTTCAAATTCATCTCATGGGTGTGTAAGGAAAATAGGTTCCAATGAAGATGAAAATGAATATCACTTCATCAAATGATTAAGAAATGAAAGATGTTGTAAAAATGAATGTCTTTCTAAAATACCCAATAGATCTTTAACTAATGGGTAGCACTTGATTAAAGTTGAGAGTGAGAATGAAAGAAGGGAATTTGTGCTCAATTAAATGGAATCAAATGTAGTTATAAATAAGAGTGACAATACAAAGAAAAGAAGTTTTCTGAAGATGAAATTTGATGGCATCGAGGTTTGTCAAAATGCAAGGTTTAAATCTTTTTTTATACCAATAGACACCTTCTTTAATTAGAAGAGGATTTTCCAAATGGTGATACAAATGATGTAAATGGAAATTGTGGGTTAGAAAAACCAAGGCCTAACACTTTAAGAATAATAGCTAGTTGTTTGAAAAAACAGGGTATTCCACACATGATGAACACCTTCAGTAACCACTCACACAACCAGATCAAAGATTAAGAAATCAACGTTTTTACATGGTTAAAACCCTTGAAGAAGAAAATAGTCCACATCCCCATCCAATGTGGCCACTTGAGGCAATATATTAATGAAAAAAAATAAAATTACAAGAGAGTTTCTCACAATCAATCATCAACAAATGATACTTTGTGCTATTTAAATAGAGATCACGGACCAATTAGGTGTGTTTCTCCCTCACAACTAACCAATAAAATGATTTAACTTAGAGGATTGCAGTGGGTACCCCCTATCAAAATTTTAGCAAGGTACTTTATCACTACTAACTTGATTTTCTACTAACATAGGAAAACTATTATTTTCTAATGCAGTCTCAATCCTAACCCAACAAGCAACTATGAAAATATAAGGTCTTGTGCTTTTTCACTCTATGTTAATTGGCCCTTGTTCGAAGAGACCAAATTATAAGTCATGCTAAATCCTATGACAAATCTTCACTTATATGACCATGTCGAAGGCCATCAGATCATTCTCCAACAAAAAGTTACTTATCAGAATGAGATATTATACAACTTTTATTCCTCTTCCAATAAACCCTCTCTGATAGTACTATCGGAAAACGTTCTATCAGAATCCTTACCATGAGAAGGGTTTTACACCTTGTGCATTTGTGTCATGTCCCTGTGTATGGAAAGCAACAGAAACTTCCCTATTCACCAACAGAAAACACTAAAAAAACTACCTTGATTTGCGTGTAGCAAGCTGCCTCGAAATCTGTTCCCTCCCAACCTGTTGTACGGGCTGTATGGATCTGTACAGTACGGCCTCTCTAACACTTTCAAGTTACAACACCATCATATAGAAAAATCTCTTTTCACCCTCATCAAATTATGAAGGGCATTGTATTCTCCCACCTTCTGCGCCCTCGTCAAATTATGAATGTTATCAGTACCCTATTCTCCCACTGCTTCAAAGAGTAGTATTAATACATTAATTTTCAACATTTGTCATATGTTGTGAAAGTATGTCGTGAAATGAGTGAAATGATAGCAGGAATTATTATAAAAAAAAATATTATAATATTATAATATTACGAAATATGATATATTTTTCATAACCATTGATTAATATATTTTAAATCAGCCACATAGCTATAGTTTATATAAAGTTTGCAAATTATATTGTGTGACTAATATTTATTTAGTCTTGTTTACCCGACAATCAAATTAGTCATTTATTTTGTCGTTGTTATTTGTGTGAATAATTATTTAGATGTGTTTTTTTTCCCAACAATCAAATTAGTCATCTATTTAGTCATTTGTAACTGTGTTGCAAAAAAATAGTAGAATTTAGTCATTTTTTCATGTCGTGGCTAAAAAATTTAGTCACATAGTCATTTATTTGCCAATTTCTACTAGTGGAGAAAGGGGAGGAGGGAGGAGGAGAGAGACAGAGAGAGGAGGAGGAAAGGAGGGGGGTATGGATGGAAAGAGAGGGAGGGAGGAGGGAAAGAAATATATGGAGAGAGAGAGAGAGAGCGGGCAGGGGGGGTGGATATGGAGAGGGAGTGGATGCGAGAGTGTGAGGCATGGAAAGGTAAGGTCTAGGTCTAGGTCTTGGTCTACGTCTAGTTCTAGGTCATGGTGTAAGTCTAGGTCTAGGTCTAGGTCTAGGTCAAGGGAATTTCTTGCCTTACAATGCCTTGCCTTGCAATGTACCACTCTTGATAGTGTGTGAGAGAGGAAGACAAAGAGGGGAGGTAGAGAGTGAGTGTGTTAGAGTGTGGGAA